>JAGFBZ010001656.1:0-71943 GCA_018398805.1 Hirundichthys speculiger | reverse complement strand
TTGGTAGTAGAACATCAGAGTCTGGTTGGTGGTAGAACTCAGAGTCTGGTTGGTGGTAGCACCTCAGAGTCTGGTTGGTGGTAGCACCTCAGATTCTGGTTGGTGGTAGCACCAGAGAGTCTGGTTGGTGGTAAAACCACAGAGTCTGGTTGGTGGTAGAACCACAGAGTCTGGTTGGTAGTAGAACCTCAGAGTCTGGTTGGTGGTAGAACCACAGAGTCTGGTTGGTGGTAGAACAACAGAGTCTGGTTGGTAGTAGAACCTCAGAGGCTGGTTGGTGGTAGAACCTCACAGTCTGGTTAGTGGTAGGACCTCAGAGTCTGGTTGGTAGTAGAACCTCAGAGTCTGGTTGGTGGTAGGACCTCAGTGTCTGGTTGGTAGTAGAACCTCAGTCTGGTTGGTAGTAGAACCTCTGAGTCTGGTTGGTGGTAGCACCTCAGAGTCTGGTTAGTGGTAGAACCCCAGTCTGGTTGGTGGTAGCACCCCAGTGTCTGGTTGATGGTAGCACCTCAGAGTCTGGTTGGTGGTAGCACCTGAGAGTCTGGTTGGTGGTAGGACCTCAGAGTCCGGTTGGTGGTAGCAGCTCAGAGTCTGGTTGGTGGTAGGACCTCAGTCTGGTTGGTGGTAGCAGCTCAGAGTCTGGCTGGTGGTAGCAGCTCAGAGTCTGGTTGGTGGTAGAACCTTAGAGTCTGGTTGGTGGTAGGACCTCAGAGTCTGGTTGGTAGTAGAACCTCAGAGTCTGGTTGGTGGTAGCACCTCAGAGTCTGGTTGGTGGTAGCACCTGAGAGTCTGGTTGGTGGTAGCACCTGAGAGTCTGGCTGGTGGTAGCAGCTCAGAGTCTGGTTGGTGGTAGAACCTCAGTCTGGTTGGTGGTAGGACCTCAGAGTCCGGTTGGTGGTAGTACCTCAGTGTGGTTGGTGGTAGAACCTCAGAGTCTGGTTGGTGGTAGAACCTCAGAGTCTGGTTGGTGGTAGAACCTCAGAGTCTGGTTGTCAGAACCCTCTGGTCTCCAGGTTTCTCAGTCAGAACTCAGGTCTCCAGGGTTCTCAGTCAGAACCCTCTGGTCTCCAGGGCTCTCAGTCAGAACCCTCTGGTCTCCAGGCTTCTCAGTCAGAACCCTGGTGACCAGAGAGTTCTGACTGAGAACCCTGGTCTCCAGGGTTCTCAGTCAGAACTCTCTGGTCTCCAGGTCAGCAGTGAGGTGTTTCTCCAAGTAGAGGAGGTCTTTTCTTATCTTGTATTCTGTTTTTATCCTGGTGAGTGTTTATGAGTGTGAACCAGCTCCTTCATTGATCATGAAATCCTGGTTCTTCAGCAGTTCTGCAGAGAACCAGGATTTCTGGTTAGACCAGTTTCTCCAATGATCTGGTCTGATCTCTTGTTTCAGGCCAAAGCCGTGGCAGCTGAGTCCAACTCCACCTTCTTCAATATCAGCGCCGCCAGCTTGACCTCCAAATACGTGAGTTCTGCTGAAAGACCACTTCCTTAGCGGTCTGCTGGGGTTATTAGGGGTTCAGGTTCAGGTTTTCTGAAAACCTTCTGTGGGGTTGGAAATATCCAGATGAGGAAACGTCTCCTGTGAACTAATGTTGTCCACGTTAGAATCAGTTCCATTTAATATTGATGACTTTTAGAGCGTCGCCGTTCCCGTTCTGTCGTCCTACGACTGCTGCGTCTGTTCCCCATCAGCAACAATGTCTGCAACATCTCCATCACCCCGTTACAGCCTCCGGGCGTCTCCATCACCCCGTTACAGCCTCCGGGCGTCTCCATCACCCCGTTACAGTCTCCATCACCCCGTTACAGCCTCCAGGCATCTCCATCACCCCGTTACAGTCTCCATCACCCCGTTACAGCCTCCAGGCATCTCCATCACCCCGTTACAGCCCCCGGGCGTCTCCATCACCCCCGTTACAAAGCCTCCAGGCTCTCATCACCCGTTACAGCCTCGGGGTCCATCACCCCGTTACAGTCTCCATCACCCCGTTACAGCCTCCGTTCCCCGTCGGGCGTCCTCCGTTACGTTCCATCACCCGTTACAGCCTCCGGGCGTCTCCATCCCCCGTTAGGCCTCCGTCCCTTCACCCCGTTCAGCCTCCGGGCTCTCCATCACCCCGTTACAGCCTCCGGGCATCTCCATCCGTTACACCATCACCCCGTTACAGCCTCCGGGCATCTCCCATTACACCCCGTTGCAGTCTCATCACCCCGTTCAGCCTACGGCGTCTCATCACCCGTTACAGCCTCCGGCATCTCCATCACCCCGTTACAGTCTCCATCACCCCGTTACAGCCTCCGGGCGTCTCCATCACCCCGTTACAGCCTCCGGCGTCTCCATCACCCCGTTACAGCCTCCGGGCATCTCCATCACCCCGTTACAGCCTCCGGGCATCTCCATCACCCCGTTACAGTCTCCATCACCCCGTTACAGCCTCCGGGCGTCTCCATCACCCCGTTCAGCTCCGTCTCCACCCCCGTTAGCGTCTCCGGCATCTCCATCACCCGTTACAGTCTCCATCACCCGTTACAGTCCGGGTCTCCATCACCCCGTTACAGCCTCCGGGCGTCTCCATCACCCCGTTACAGCCTCCGGGCATCTCCATCACCCCGTTACAGCCTCCGGGCATCTCCATCACCCCGTTACAGTCTCCATCACCCCGTTACAGCCTCCGGGGTCCTCCATCACCCCGTTACACCCCGTTACTCACTCCAGCGTTCAGCCTCAACCCCGTCTCCATCACCCCCGTTACAGCCTCCGGGCATCATCTCTCCAATCACCCCGTCTCCATCACCCCCGTTACAGCCTCCCCGTCGCAGGCGTATCCATCCCGTCCATCCGGGCGTATCCGTTGTCCAGTCCGGTCCGTCACGTCTCCTTCCTTCCGTCGCGGCGTCTCCTTCATCACGGGCGTATCCGTGTCCCATCGGGGCGTCCTTCATCATGGGTGTCTCTTTTATCCCGTCATGGCCTCCAGGCGTCTCCATCATCTCGTTGCGGCCTGTGAGTGTCTCCTTTGTCACGGGTGTGTTCTTCGTCCAGTTGCAGCCACCGGGTGTCTCCGCCACCCCGTCGCGGGCGTCTCCGTCGTGGGCATCTCCGTCATCTCATCGCGGCCTCTGGGCGTCTCCGTCGCCCTGTCATGGGCGTCTCCGTCGCGGGCGTCTCAGTCGCCCCCTCACGGCCTCTGGGCGTCTCCATCGCCGTGTCGCGGGCGTCTCCGTCGCGGGCGTCTCCGTCATCCCGTCGAGGCCTCCAGGCGTCTCCGTCGCCACTTTTTGCCATAAAATTACAACTTAGTTTTCTAAAATCACTAAAAAATTTGTTGTCATAAAAACGTCAGATCAAGACTTTTTGTAGCCAAAGTGAATCCCAACCTTGATGTTCCTGTGTGAACCTGGATCAGGAGACCCTGATGGTCCTGTGTGAACCTGGATCAGGAGACCCTGATGGTCCTGTGTGAACCTGGATCGGGAGACCCTGATGTTCCAGTGTGAACCTGGATCAGGAGACCCTGATGGTCCAGTGTGAACCTGGATCAGTAGACCCTGATGGTCCTGTGTGAACCTAGATCAGGAGACCTGATTGTGTCAGTAGACCCTGATGGTCCTGTGTGAACCTGGATCAGGAGACCCTGATGTTCCAGTGTGAACCTGGATCAGGAGACCCTGATGGTCCTGTGTGAACCTGGATCAGGAGACTCTGATGCTCCAGTGTGAACCTGGATCAGGAGACCCTGATGTTCCAGTGTGAACCTGGATCAGGAGACCCTGATGGTCCTGTGTGAACCTGGATCAGGAGACCCTGATGGTCCTGTGTGAACCTGGATCAGGAGACCCTGATGTTCCAGTGTGAACCTGGATCAGGAGACCCTGATGGTGTGACCTGGATCCCCTGATGGTCCTGCGTGAACCTGGATCATGGAACCGATGGTTCCTGTGTGAACCTGGATCAGGAGACCCTGATGGTCCTGTGTGAACCTGGATCAGGAGACCCTGATGTTCCAGTGTGAACCTGGATCGGGAGACCCTGATGGTCCTGTGTGAACCTGGATCAGGAGACCCTGATGGTCCTGTGTGAACCTGGATCAGTAGACCCTGATGGTCCTGTGTGAACCTGGATCAGAAGACCCTGATGGTCCTGTGTGAACCTGGGTCAGTAGACCCTGATGGTCCTGTGTGAACCTGGATCAGGAGACCCTGATGGTCCTGTGTGAACCTGGATCAGGAGACCCTGATGGTCCAGTGTGAACTTGGATCAGGAGACCCTGATGGTCCTGTGTGTCTGCAGGTCGGTGAAGGGGAGAAGCTGGTTCGAGCTCTGTTCTCCGCGGCCAGAGACCTGCAGCCGTCCGTCATCTTCATCGGTAACTTTCACTCAGTCGCTGCTTGTTCCTCTGCTGCTGACGCTGACGCTGACGGTGACGGTGACTCTGTTGTACTGTTCAGACGAGGTGGACAGTCTGCTGTGTGAACGCAAAGAGGGCGAGCACGACGCCAGCCGACGCCTCAAGACTCAGTTCCTCATCGAGTTTGACGGGGTGAAGCTTTGCCGGCGCCCACAGACATGAACCCAGAAGAATCGGCGGCTGACTTTGACGGCTGAACTCTTGTTCCAGGTGCGGGCCGGAGGAGATGAGCGGGTCCTGGTGATGGGAGCCACCAACAGGCCTCAGGAGCTGGACGAGGCCATTCTCAGGTCAGAGGTCAATCTCTGGAGTAAAATGTTTCTCACGTCTACGACGCTGAATCTGTGTCCACATAGGTGTCCACAGCTTCTGTAACTGCTGGACCTCTTTGCTCTTCACCTGCAGGCGCTTTGCTAAACGGGTGTACGTGACCCTTCCAGAGGAGCAGGTGGGTTTTTTTCTTCAGTCCAGTGTTGGGAACCAGCGAATGTCCTTGTTGGTTGTCCTGACAGTGCCGCTGCTTGTTTTCAGACTCGATTTGAGCTCCTGAAGAACCTTCTGGAGAAACACGGTGAACCGCTGAGGCTCAGAGAGCTGCGACAGCTGGCCAGGTGAGCTCCTACACTCATCCAAACACCTGTCTTACCGGTGATAAAGGACCATGTCCACACAAGTGTCTGTTACTGCTTCAGGATGACGGACGGTTACTCGAGCAGCGACCTCACCTCACTGGCTAAAGACGCCTCCCTGGGACCAATCAGAGGTGAGACTCAGCTCCGCAGATCACCATGACCTGATTTAATGTTGCAGCTCTGAAACTGATTCACGGCTTTATCCTTCACTTCTGCACATATGTTTCCAAAAAACTTTCTGGAATCTTATCTGAGATTCTGATTTGTATCTCAGATGATGTGGCGCTCTGATGGGATCTTGTTCTTCTTTTATAGAGCTGCGGCCAGAACAGCTGCGGAATGTGGAGGCTAGCCAGGTGAGTTCAGTCCTGCTGACACTGGGACCAATGGTGGACCACTGCTGGATCACTGGTGGACCAATGATGGACCACTGGTGGACCACTGGTAGATCACTGGTTGACCACTGGTGGACCACTGCTGGATCACTGGTGGACCAATGATGGACCACTGGTGGACCACTGGTGGACCACTGATGGACCACTGATGGACCGCTGGTGGACCTCTGGTGGACCACTGATGGACCACTGATGGACTGCTGGTGGACCACTGGTGGACCACTGATGGACCACTGATGGACCGCTGGTGGACCACTGGTGGATCACTGGTGGACCACTCATGGACCACTGGTGGACCACTGATGGACCGCTGGTAGACCACTCCTGGACCACGGGTGGATCACTGATATATCCTGATGGTTCATTGGTGGACCACTAATGGACCGCTGGTGGACCACTGATGGACTTCTGGTGGACCACTCCTGGACGGCTGGTGGACCACTGATGGACCCCTGGTGGACAACTCCTGGACCACTGGTGGACACCTGGTGGACCACTCATGGACCCCTGGTGGACCACTGGTGGACCACTGGTGGACCACTGATGGACCACTGATGGACTCCTGGTGGACCACTGATGGACCACTGGTGGACTACTGATGGCCCCCTGGTGGACCACTGGTGGACCACTGATGGACCACTCATGGATCACTGGTGGACCACTCATGGATCACTGGTGGACCACTGATAGACCACTGATGGACTCCTGGTGGACCACTGGTGGACCACTGATGGACCGCTGGTGGACCACTCCTGGACCACTGGTGGATCACTGATATATCCTGATGGTTCAATGGTGGACCATTGATGGACCGCTGGTGGACCACTGATGGACCGCTGGTGGACCACTGATGGACAGCTGGTGGACCACTGATGGACTGCTGGTGGACCACTCCTGAACTGCTGGTGGACCACTGATGGACCCCTGGTGGACAACTCCTGGACCACTGAGGGACCACTCCTGGACCACTGATGGACCACTGGTGGACCACTGATGGACCACTGATGGACTCCTGGTGGACCACTGATGGACCACTGGTGGATTACTGATGGACCCCTGGTAGATCGCTGATGGACCACTGATGGACCACTCATGTACCTCTGGTGGACCACTCATGGATCACTGGTTGACCATTGATGGACCCCTGGTGGACCACTGGTAGATCGCTGATGGACCACTGGTGGACTACTGATGGACCCCTCCTGGACCACTGGTGGACCACTGATGGACCACTCATGGACCACTGGAGGACCACTGATGGACCACTGGTGGACCACTGATGGACCACTGATGGACCCCTGGTGGACCCCTGGTGGACCACTGGTGGACCACTGATGGACCACTGATGGACTCCTGGTGGACCACTGGTGGACTACTGATGGACCCCTGGTGGACCCCTGGTGAACCCCTGGTGGACCACTGGTGGACCACTGATGGACCACTGATGGACTCCTGGTGGACCACTGATGGACCACTGGTGGACTACTGATAGACCCCTGGTGGACCACTGATGGACCACTCATGGACCACTGGCGGACCACTCATGGATCACTGGTGGACCACTCATGGATCACTGGTGGACCACTGATGGACCACTGATGGACTCCTGGTGGACCACTGATGGACCGCTGGTGGACCACTCCTGGACCACTGATGGATCACTGATATATCCTGATGGTTCATTGGTGGACCACTGATGGATCGCTGGTGGACCACTGATGGACTGCTGATGGACCACTCCTGGACTGCTGGTGGACCCCTGGTGGACCCCTGGTGGACCACTGATGGACCGCTGGTGGACCACTGATGGAATGCTGGTGGACCACTCCTGGACTGCTGGTGGACCACTGGTGGACCACTCCTGGACCACTGATGGACCCCTGGTGGACCCCTGGTGGAGCACTGGTAGATCGCTGGTGGACCCCTGATGGACCCCTGGTGGACCACTGGTGGACCACTGATGGACCACTCATGGACCACTGGTGGACCACTCATGGATCACTGGTGGACCACTCATGGATCACTGGTGGACCACTGATGGACCACTGATGGACTCCTGGTGGACCACTGATGGACCGCTGGTGGACCACTCCTGGACCACTGATGGATCACTGATATATCCTGATGGTTCATTGGTGGACCACTGATGGATCGCTGGTGGACCACTGATGGACTGCTGATGGACCACTCCTGGACTGCTGGTGGACCCCTGGTGGACCCCTGGTGGACCACTGATGGACCGCTGGTGGACCACTGATGGAATGCTGGTGGACCACTCCTGGACTGCTGGTGGACCACTGGTGGACCACTCCTGGACCACTGATGGACCCCTGGTGGACCCCTGGTGGAGCACTGGTAGATCGCTGGTGGACCACTGATGGACCCCTGGTGGACAACTGGTGGACCACTGATGGACCACTGGTGGCCCACTGACGGACCGCTGGTGGACCACTCCTGGACCACTGATGGACCCCTGGTGGACCCCTGGTGGACAACTGGTAGATCGCTGGTGGACCACTTGTGGATCCCTGGTGGACCAATCATGGACCCCTGGTGGACAACTGGTGGACTCCTGGTGGACCACTGATGGACCACTGGTGGACTCCTGGTGGACCACTGATGGACCACTGGTGGACTACTGATGGACCCCTGGTGGACCACTGGTGGACCACTGACTGGTGGACCACTCATGGACATGGATCACTGGTGGACCACGCATGGATCACTGGTGGACCACTCATGGATCACTGGTGGACCACTCATGGACTCCTGGTGGACCACTGATGGACCCCTGGTGGACCACTGGTGGACCACTCATGGATCACTGGTGGACCATTGATGGACCCCTAGTGGACCACTGGTAGATCGCTGGTGGACCACTTGTGGACCACTGGTAGATCGCTGGTGGACCACTTGTGGACAATTGGTAGATCGCTGGTTGACCACTGATGGACCACTGATGGACCACTCATGGACCACTGGTGGACCACTGATGGACACCTGGTGGACAAGTTGTGGACCACTGGTAGATCGCTGGTGGACCACTTGTGGACCACTGGTAGATCGTTGGTGGACCACTCATGGATCACTGGTTGACCATTGATGGACCCCTGGTGGACCACTGGTAGATCGCTGATGGACCACTGGTGGACTACTGATGGACCCCTGGTGGACCACTGGTGGACCACTGATGGACCACTGATGGACCACTGGTGGACCACTGATGGACCACTGGTGGACCACCGATGGACCCCTGGTGGACCACTGGTAGATCGCTGGTTGACCACTGATGGACCACTGATGGACCACTCATGGACCACTGGTGGACCACTGATGGACACCTGGTGGACAAGTTGTGGACCACTGGTAGATCGCTGGTGGACCACTTGTGGACCAATGGTAGATCGTTGGTGGACCACTCATGGATCACTGGTTGACCATTGATGGACCCCTGGTGGACCACTGGTAGATCGCTGATGGACCACTGATGGACCACTGGTGGACCACTGATGGACCACTGGTGGACCACTGATGGACCACTGATGGACCACTGGTGGACCACTGATGGACCACTGATGGACCCCTGGTGGACCACTGGTAGATCGCTGGTGGACCACTTGTGGATCCCTGGTGGACCACTCATGGACCCCTGGTGGACAACTGGTGGACCACTGATGGACCACTGATGGACTCCTGGTGGACCACTGATGGACCACTGGTGGACTCCTGGTGGACCACTGATGGATCACTGGTGGACTACTGATGGACCCCTGGTGGACCACTGGTGGACCACTGATGGACCACTCATGGACCACTGGTGGACCACTCATGGATCACTGGTGGACCACGCATGGACCACTGGTGGACCACTCATGGATCACTGGTGGACCACACATGGACCCCTGGTGGACCACTGGTGGACCACTGGATGACCAGTCATGGATCACTGGTGGACCACTGATGGACACCTGGTGGACACCTGGTGGACCCCTAGTGGACCACTGATGGACCATTAATGGACCACTGGTGGACCACTCATGGATCACTGGTTAACCATTGATGGACCCCTAGTGGACCACTGGTAGATCGCTGGTGGACAAGTTGTGGACCACTGGTAGATCGCTGGTGGACCACTTGTGGACCACGTAGATCTGGTGGACCATGGATCACTGGTTGACCATTGATGGACCCCTGGTGGACCACTTGGTAGAATCGCTGGTGGACCACTTGTGGACAACTGGTAGATCGCTGGTGGACCACTCGTGGACCCCTCACCTTTAACCACACACACTGCTGAGATTCAGCAAAATCACTTTGATTTATGACTTTAGTTGTTGCTGCAGAAATGAACATTAACTTCTGATGTTCCTCTGGTGATCCTGCTGATGATCAGCAGATGATCTGCTGGTGGAACCCAGTCACCAGGTCATGGAAGCTCTCAGTCCTGAACCAAAGTCTTCTCAGAGACCTTCCTTCCTCCATCCAGAAGTCTATCAGCTCAGGCTGGCTGGAGGGAGCTTGGAGCTTCTGAGCTGTGAGGTCATCTGTCCATCAGTGACCTGGTGAAACGGTTCCTGGACGGCTGGAACCGAAGACCAACCCAAAACCAGGATAGGAGCTGCTTCAGTGGAAACAGAAATAGAAAAGCGTAATATTAACACTCTGTCAAAGTGAAATCTCTCTCTGTTTCTCCTCTGAAGGTTCGGGACGTCAGCTTCCAGGACTTTGTGGAGTCTCTGAAGAAGATCAAGAGCAGCGTCTGTGCTCAGACTCTGGAGCTCTACGTCCGCTGGAACAGAGACTTTGGAGACACGACGGCCGTTTGAACCCAACAAACACGTCCTCCCAAAACAGTTTTTACGTACGTTTGTACCAATGTTTGTTACGCGTCTTCATCCAAAGGAAGGTTTTTATTTGAACTGGTTGTAGCAATAAACTGAAGAGAAACAGCTGTTCTCAGGTGTTTTTCTTTGACCGCATGGAGCTGAGATGTTCCAGTACATCACATTCATCTGGTATCTCAGCTGACGTTGGCTCATCAGGTCAAAAATGATCAGCCAATCAGCTTCTAGAGCTTTCTGAAGAGACTCCACGAGCAGGACTTGGCTCACCTCAAAGGCTGACCGATAGAAACTGGAGAAACGCTGGGAACACCTCTATTCTCCTGGAAGGGCTGGAGGAGATGGATGGATGGATGGATGATGATGGATGGATGGTGGATGGATGGATGGATGATGGATGATGATGGATGGATGGGGCTGGGGATGGATGATGATGGATGATGGATGTTGGATGGATGGATGGATGGTTGGGATGGATGATGGATTGGATGGATGGATGGATGGATGGATGATGGATGGGTGGGTGGGTGGATGGATGGATGATGGATGGATGGATGGATGGTTGATGGATGGATGGATGGCTGGATGGATGATGGATGGGGGGTGGATGGATGGCTGGATGGATGGATGGTTGGTGGTGGGTGGGTGGATGGATGGTGGCTGGGCTGATGGCTGGCTGGGTTGGTGGTGGATGTGGTGGTGGATGGATGGATGGATGGTGATGGATGGCTGTGGATGGATGGATGGTGGGTGGATGGATGGATGATGGATGGATGGGATGGCTGGATGGATGGATGGATGATGATGGATGGTGGATGGATGGATGGATGGATGGATGGATGGATGGATGGGTGATGGGGATGGATGGATGATGGATGGATGGATGGATGGATGATGGATGATGATGGGTTGGCTGGATGTGGATGGATGATGGATGATGGATGGGTGGGTGGGTGGGGATGCTGATGGATGATGGATGATGGATGGGATGGAGGGATGGATGGATGATGGATGGATGGGTGGATGGGATGGATGATGATGGATGGATGGATGGAGGGATGGAGGATGATGGATGGATGGATGTGGTGGATGGATGGATGGATGGATGATGGATGGATGGATGTGATGGCTGGATGGTTGATGGATGTGGTGGGTGGGTGGGTGGATGGATGATGGATGGATGGATGGATGGATGATGGATGATGGATGGTTGGATGGTGATGGCTGGATGGATGGGCTGGATGGGATGATGGCTGGGATGGATGGATGATGGATGGTGGGTGATGGCTTGATGGATGGATGGATGGATGGATGGATGGATGGGATGGATGGATGGATGGATGGATGGATGGATGGATGGATGGATGATGGATGGATGGATGGATGGATGGATGAGTGGATGGATGGATGGATGATGGATGGATGGATGGATGGTTGATGGATGGATGATGGATGATGGATGGATGGATGAACGGATGGATGGATGAATGGATGGATGGATGGATGGTTGATGGATGGATGGATGGATGATGGATGGATGGATGGATGGATGAACGGATGGATGGATGAAGGGATGGACCACCAATCTTCAGCCATTAATAAACTGCATTAGTCGCCTCCAGAAGAAAACCAGGACAAAGTCTTAAGTGGAGCGCTGATGGTTCCATATTGACATGAATGAATAAAATCCTAAAACCCGTCCCGTCCCTCAGGCGTTCTCTTCTCTCTGGGTTCTGCTGACATGTTCAGAGACCAGAGGCTGTGAAGGTAACAGAAACACCACAGTTGAGCCTTTGTCTTGTTTCGCTGCAGTGCCTCAAAACTTTTTGCGGTTTTTAAACATACTTTAAACACATTATTTAGGCTCTGGGGGCTCCCGCTCCTGTTCGTGGATTTTGGATCCTATTAACCGCGAAAAAAAAAAAAAAATCACTGTACATCTATTTCGTTTTGAGTGACACTGACATGTTGGTGCTGAAGTCTGAGGAGACATGAAGGGGGAGCTGTGAGGTCTGGGTTTTTATGGTTGGTGTTGCTGAGAGAAAGGGGCGGAGTCATGCTCCACACATTTACATACTACTGCTTATTGGTACTGCTGGGTTGTCTGTCTTTCTCATCCTTAATTACAGGAATAGATTGATTTTTATTAATTAAGATGATCTTTAGTATCACTTCTTAATATGAAGGTGTTTTTTTTGGCACTTTTTCTTTTTTTAAAGAGAGGAGAAAAAGGGGGATAAGGAAGGATACGAATGTATTAAAGAAGGATAGAAAGTACATGCAGTCATTTATGTATTAGAAGAACGTAAGTGGAAGAGACTGGTTGATGGAGGTGAAGAAAAAGAACCCGCTGGTTTAAAGGAAGGATACTTGTAAGTGAGTGAAAAGGCCTTGTACATGATAAAGAGGGAAGAAGTTATTACTATCCACATTTCTATTCACCGTAATGATTTTATTACATGGTCAGGATTTGTTATCACCTTAATGAGTAGTATATTTTTTGACATGTTTTTTTTTTTACATACTGCATGTTTCTGCACAAAGCTTCTGAAGTTAATATCATAACTGCATGAACAGTTTTTACTAATTGTTGTGGGATCCATCTGTTGGATGGTGAGCCGATTCTGGATCCACTAACTGATTTATTTCAGGATACTTTTCTAACCAATAACATCTCTTCTGGGTTTGTAGCTAGTAGCACCTTCCAACTAACATAATGGATTTCCTCATCTGCATCTGGGATGAACTCCATATATTATTTATCATATCACAATTGTTTACATTGTTCACATGTCACATTTTACAGTTTTTATGTTTGATTATTGTGTGAAGCATTTCATAATGAGTAGACATGTTTTTTGGTTTCATTGGGGTCCCAGTTATACGGTTTTATGTTTTCACAAAAAGGTTTTTTATATGAAAAAAGGGGGGTATAGAAATCTTTAACATACATATAGATTACTGGAAAACATGAATTAATCATGTTTTGAGTAGAGATTTGTTAGGAATATAAATAGCTTAAAGGTTTTTTGTGCACATTGGCTGTTTAGATTAAACTTGATTGCCTTTAGGAATGCTGGCTGTGTCTCCATCTTGTACCCCCCCCCCCCCCCCCACACCCACCCACCCACTATAGGAATACAAAAAGGAAGAGCAACCCAGAACACAGGTGAGCACTTTCTATGTGTCTCTATTGATGTAAAGAGAGTATACCACTCGGCTGATTAAATATTCCGCATGGTACATTAAAGTTTGGATTAATCTTTGTTTTTGGTCTCTTCTTGACACCAAATATAAGTACACGAATAATTTACACGACCAGTGGAGACCACAATTCATACACCAAGAGACTGGAGGTCTTCACAGAGTTCTGCTACTTTTCATTCCAGCTCTGGCAGCACATGTTTCAGATGTTGTTGGTTAATGGTCCAGTTGGTCAACTTAGATAGCTACTTCATCCTTTATCAATAAGCTTCACTTCTAAATGCTTCCAGACCAACATTCTAGCAGCTGCCCTTCTAAAACACACCTCGGAGGTCAGGAACTTCCTCCTCCAAAATGTGTCAGTCTTGTTGTTTTCAGGAACTGAAAAATTCTCAGATTTCTGAATTTATTTTCTCAGACAGATGTTGGGTGTTGGTGGTTCCCTTCCTCAGTCAACAAGACATAGTCCAGGTGATGGTCCAGTGATGTGGTCCAGGTGATGCTGGTCCAGGTTGGTCCAGTGATCTGTCCTGGTCCAGACTGGTCCAGGTGATGGTGCTCCAGGGTCCCGGTGATGCTGGTCCAGGTCATTCGAGTCCAGGTGATGCTGTCCAGGTTATTCTAGTCCAGGTGATGCTGGTCCAGGTCTGATTCTTCCAGTGATCTGGTCCAGGTCGTCCAGGTGATGCTGGTCCAGGTCCATTCTGGTCCAGGTGCTGGTCCTAGTCCTGTGGTCCAGGTGATGCTGTCCCAGGTTCAGTCTCGTCCAGGTGATGCTGGTCCAGGTCATTCGTCCAGGTGGTCTGGTCCAGGTGATGCTGTCCGGTGATGCTGGTCCAGGTTATTCTGGTCCAGGTGATGCGGTCCCTAGATCATTCTAGTCCAGGTGATGCTGGTCAGGTCAGGTCCAGGTGAGGTCATTGCTGTCCAGGTGATGCTGGTCCGGTCATTCTGGTCCAGGTTATGCTGGTCCAGGTCATTCTGGTCCAGGTGATGCTGGTCCAGGTCATTCTGGTCCAGTGATGCTGGTTCCAGGTCATTCTTCCTGATGTCAGGTCTGGTCCAGTGATGCTGGTCCAGGTCAGGTGATGCTGGTCCAGTTGATGCTGGTCCATGTCATTCTGTTCAGGTGATGCTGGTCCAGTCATTCTGGTCTGGTCCAGGATCTGGTCCAGGTGATGCTGGTCCAGGTATCTGTCCTGGTGATGCTGGTCCATCTGGTCATTGATTCAGGTGATGCTGGTCAGGTCATTCTGGTCCAGGTTGAGGCTGGTCCAGTGATGGTCCAGGTGGATTCTGGTCCTGGTTGATTCTGCAGGTGATGGCTGGTCCAGTCCAGGTGATTCTGGTCCAGTGATTGCTGTCCAGGTGATGCTGGTCCAGGTGGTCCAGGTTATTCTGGTCCAGGTGATGCTGGTCCAGGTTATTCTGGTCCAGGTGTGTCCAGGTTCTGGTCCAGTGGTCATTTGGTTCCAGGTGATGCTGGTCCAGGTGATGCTCCAGGTGATGCTGGTCCATTCTGGTCCAGGTGATGTCTGGTCCAGGTGATGCTGGTCCAGGTGATTCTGGTCCAGGTGATGCTGGTCCAGGTCCATGATGCTGGTCCAGGTGATGGTGATTCTGGTCCAGGTGATGCTGGTCCAGGTTATTCTGGTCCAGGTGTTGGCTGGTCTGGTCAGGTCATTCTGGTCCAGGTGATGCTGGTCCAGGTCTAGATCATCTGGTCCAGGTGCTGGTCCAGGTGATGCTGGTCCAGGTCTGGTCCAGGTTATTCTGGTCCAGGTGATTCTGGTCCCTGGTGATGCTGGTTAGATCATTCTGGTCTGGTGGGTCCTGGTCATTCTGTCAGGTGCTAGTCCAGGTCATTGGTCCAGCTGATGCTGGTCCAGGTGATGCTGTGGTCCAGGTGATGGTCCAGGTGATGCTGGTCCAGGTGGTGGTCCAGGTGATTCTGGTCCAGGTGATTCTGGTCCAGGTGATGGTCCAGGTTCTGGTCCAGGTGATGCTGGTCTGGTCTGTCCAGGATTCTGGTCCATGGCTGGTCCAGGTGATGATGCTGGTCCAGGCTGATGCTGGTCCAGGTGTCCAGGTGATCTGGTCCAGGTGATGCTGGTCCAGGTGATGCTGGGTGGTCCAGGTGATGCTGGTCCAGGTGGAGGTGATGCTGGTCCAGGTGATGCTGGTCCATGTGGTCTTCATTCTGGTCCAGGTTATCTGGTCCAGGTGATTCTGGTCCAGGTTATTCTGGTCCAGGTGATGCTGGTCTAGATCATTCTGGTCCAGGTGATGCTGGTCCAGGTGATTCTGGTCCAGGTGATGCTGGTCCTGGTATTCTGGTCAGGTGATGGTCCAGGTCATTTGGTCCAGGTGATGCTGGTCCAGGTTTCTGGTCCAGTGATCTGGTCCAGGTGATGCTGGTCCAGGTGATTCTGGTCCAGGTGATGCTGGTCTGCTGGTCTGGTCATTCTGGTCCAGGTGATGCTGGTCCAGGTGAGCTGGTCTAGATCATTCTGGTCCAGGTGATGCTGGTCCAGGTGATGCTGGTCCAGGTGAGTCCAGGTGATTCTGGTCCAGGTTATTCTGGTCCAGGTGATTCTGGTGATGCTGGTCCATTCTGGTCCAGGTGATGCTGGTCCAGGTGATGGTCCAGGTCCAGTCCAGGTATGCTGGTCCAGGTTATTCTGGTCCAGTGATGCTGGTCCAGGTCATTCTGGTCCAGGTGATGCTGGTCCATGCTGGTCATGCTGGTCCATGGTCCAGGTTTGGTCCAGGTCTGGTCCATTCTGGTCCAGGTGATGCTGGTCCAGGTGATGCTGGTCCAGGTGATGCTGGTCCAGGTGATGCTGGTCCAGGTGATTCTGGTCCAGGTGATGCTGGGTATTCTGGTCCAGGTGATTCTGGTCCAGGTCATCTGGTCCAGGTGATGCAGGTGATCTGGTCAGGTCATTCTGGTCCAGGTGATGCTGGTCCAGGTCATTCTAGTCCAGGTGATGCTGGTCCAGGTGATGCTGGTCCAGGTCATTCTGGTCCAGGTGATGCTGGTCCAGGTGAGCTGTCCAGGTGATGCTGGTCCAGGTCATTCTGGTCCAGGTGATGCTGGTCCAGGTCATTCTGGTCCAGGTGATGCTGGTCCAGGTCATTCTGGTCCAGGTGATGCTGGTCCAGGTCATTCTGGTCCAGGTGATGCTGGTCCAGGTGATGCTGGTCCAGGTGAATCTGGTCCTGGTGATTCTGGTCCAGGTCATTCTGGTCCAGTTGATGCTGGTCCAGGTCATTCTGATCCAGGTGATGCTAGTCCAGGTAATTTTGGTCCAGCTGATGCTGGTCCAGGTCATTCTAGTCCCGGTGATGCTGGTCCAGGTGATGCTGGTCTAGATCATTCTGGTCCAGGTGATGCTGGTCCAGGTGAGGCTGGTCCAGGTGATTCTGGTCCTGGTGATGCTGGTCCAGGTCATTCTAGCCTTTTGATGCTGGTCCAGGTGATGCTGGTCCAGGTCATTCTAGTCCAGGTGATGCTGGTCCAGGTCATTCTGGTCCAGGTTATTCCGGTCCAGGTGATGCTGGTCCAGGTGATGCTGGTCCAGGTCATTCTAGTCCCGGTGATGCTGGTCCAGGTGATGCTGGCTGGATCATTCTTCCAGGTGATGCTGGTCCAGGTCTGGTCCAGGTGATTCTGGTCCAGGTGATGCTGGTCCAGGTCATTCTAGTCCCGGTGATGCTGGTCCAGGTGATTGCTGGTCCAGGTGAGGCTGGTCCAGGTGATTCTGGTCCTGGTGATGCTGGTCCAGGTCATTCTAGTCCAGGTGATGCTGGTCCAGGTGATGCTGGTCCAGGTCATTCTAGTCCCGGTGATGCTGGTCCAGGTGATGCTGGTCTAGATCATTCTGGTCCAGGTGATGCTGGTCCAGGTGAGGCTGGTCCAGGTGATTCTGGTCCTGGTGATGCTGGTCCAGGTCATTCTAGCCTTTTGATGCTGGTCCAGGTGATGCTGGTCCAGGTCATTCTAGTCCCGGTGATGCTGGTCCAGGTCATTCTGGTCCAGGTTATTCCGGTCCAGGTGATGCTGGTCCAGGTCATTCTGGTCCAGGTTATTCCGGTCCAGGTGATGCTGGTCCAGGTTATTTTGGTCCAGGTGATGCTGATCCAGGTGATGCTGGTCTAGATCATTCTGGTCCAGGTGATTCTGGTCCAGGTGATTCTGGTCCAGGTGATGCTGGTCCAGGTGATACTGTTCAGACTGATCTTATGTGAATAGGGTAGAAGATTTACTTTAGTTTGGTCAGTCTCTGATTTTCTAAGTCTCCTAATTTCTTCTGCCCTGATGTTGCTGTAGCTCTGTGAGCTGGTTTTATCGTGACTGATGTCTGATATAATATACTTCTGGACATGAACTTGTTGGAAGAGGCGACTGGGAAGAAGTCAAAACTTTAGCTGGTTTTTCCTGAATGTCAGTGATTGGAAGTATCTTACAGCTCTTCCTGTCTCCTGAGAACAAACAAATATCCCTTAAAATAAACTGATACCAATCATTTTAACAATAAATACAGTCATTTGTGCTGCTCCAGATCTCCTGAGTGGAGATTTTATTGTGAAGTTTAGTTCATGTGTCAACAGTTCATCCATCACAGTTTATGTTCAACCCCAATTCAAAAATAATTAAAACATTGTAAACATAAATAGAAATAAAAACACAAAGCAATAATTTTCAATTCTGATGAACATATATTTCATTTACAAAAGAAAACAGATGTTTAAAGTGAGCAAATACAATATCTGAAGACAAGATAAAGTCATATCACTAAGAAACTAAGAAACCAGTCATTATTTGATCAATCTAGACCTGGACAGGATCATATGTTCCTCTAAAACCTGGATACACTTTCAACTTTCATGTTTTCTTTCCAGATGTTCCAGCTGTCCATTCCAGAGACACTGATGCACATCTGTACCATCAGAGATGAATAATGCTCCTCTACTGTTCAGTTTGGAGGATGCAGCAGCTCTGGTTTCCAGAAACAGTTCATACATCAGTAGATACACAGCAGCTGTTCTCCACCTCTGATCATGTCTTTGACACTCCTGAAGCTTCTTCTATTTGACTTTAAACCAGAAGAAAATCACAGAACAACTCTGCTGAGCAGAAGAACAACATGTGGATCCTGGAATAACTGCAGCTTCCATCTTTAAAGGACTGGAAGAGGAAGAAGTTCACAAGGAATCATTCAGGACACTTTCAGAACATTTTGATCCAACAGAGACAGACGTGTAGAGACTGAACTATCTTCATACATCAGAGACAGTTTCTAGACAGGAGGACACTCCTGAGCTAGATCTGGACCCGAGTCTAAATCCAGGATAGAGAGGTTCAGTGAATGTGGTGTTGAAGGTGTGGAGGTGGATCAGTCTGTCAGAGACGACTTCATAGGAGGACAGAGTTCCAGCAGGACAGTCCACATACACTGATACTCTGTTGGAGACTGAAGGAGAGAAGATGGATGTTTCTCTGTTATTGTGTCTGACAGAGTACCGACCACCACCAGAACAGAACAGATGGTGAGTTGACAGGAATCTGATGGAGAGAAGCAACAAGCAGCTGCAGTTATTATTGATCTGTCATTGATCATTGATGGACTCATGAATGAATGATGAGAAGAAAAACACACTTACACCTTTTCAGATTATCAGGTTCTCTCAGCCATCGTTGTCCAACAGGCTCCAGCCTGAAAGGAGGAGGAGGAGGGGGGGTCAGCAGGCTAACATGCTAACATGGGCATTACATGGCTCTCTCACACACACACTGGTCTACAGTGATGGAGGAGAAGCTCTCCTGGAGATGAAGATGCTTCTGCTTTCATCTGGATCATCTGGACTGAGTGTTTTAGAGACACAGGTGATGGGCAGTGATCCTGAAAACCTCCAGAGGGGGTTTCTATCAGCTCCGTCAGGATGATATCAGTTATTGTGAAGTTCAAGAATGTTCTGGACAGGTGTGATGAAGGTAGAAAAGCTTTCTCAGCTCAGGTTCAACCTCCACTGGAAGTGGACTGGAGTTAAATCAGACCTCCATGTAGACCATCTCTGACCAGCACACTTTCAAACAAGCCAACAGAAGGTTCAGCAGCTCCTCCATGTTCTCCAGAGTCTGAGCTGCTGCCCTCTGGTGGAGGTTCAAGCTGTTTCAGCACATTTAACTCATTTGTAGCAGCGTCTGGAAAACTGTTGAACCGCAGCAGATAAATTCAGAACAGAGCCTGAATGGAGGATTTCTGAGGATCCATGTTGGACTTTGACACTGATGCTTTAAAGCTGATGAACTGATATGTATGTTTTTAAATCAATATTGATCTATTTTAGTTGTATTCCTGTGTTGTCTGCTGTTTGAACTGACTGATGTGGATTGTTCTGCTGGTGTTTCTGGGCTGCAGCATGGATGAAGAGTCCAGGACAAACTTCCACTAGTGGGACAGTCAGGTTCATCTGGATCTGGATCTTGTGTGGCTGCAGCAGGTGTGTCCATACCTGAGAGACTCCAGTCTCCAGCGTGGATCCTCCAGTCCAGCAGTCAGAACCTTCACTGCTGACTCTCCTGGATGGTTGTAGCTCAGGTCCAGCTCTCTCAGATGGGAGGGGTTGGAGCTCAGAGCTGAGACCAGAGAAGAACTTCCTTCCTCTGAGATCAGACAGCCTGACAGCCTGCAGACACACAACACATGTCTGATGAAGAACTCCTCCCAGATTCTCCAAACTGAAGACACCGTCTACTGCTGGTGAGCCTCTGACTCATCACCAGAACTTTATCCAACCACAGTTCAAAGAAGCTGAAATACCCCTTTAATATAAACCACAGTTATAATGGTCACCAGTTAGAGTTCAATGAATCCTGACCTGAGAGTCTCCAGTTTACAGTGAGGACTCTCCAGTCCAGAACACAGCTGCTTCAGTCCAGAATCCTGCAGGTCGTTGTTACTCAGGTCCAGTTCTGTCAGACTGGAGGACTGAGAGCTGAGAACTGAGGACAGATGTTCACAGCTGGACTCTGAGAGGTTACAGTCACCCAACCTGGAGAGGAAATAATAGCTATTAAACTACTGATGATGTCATTTAACAAACAATTAAATGATGATGTCATTTATTTAAAACTAAATTATTACTGAACTTCAGTCATGATCAGAAGGATAATTGGATTTATCTTCTCTTAAAGTTAAACACACTGAGATGATTGATTGTTGTGAAGTGTCTTTATCTTCCAGAAACTGAAATTAGTTCCCTGATTAAAAAGGTAAATGTGATTAAACCAAATGTGTGTGTGTTGGTTCTTACAGAAGTTTCTTGGAGGCTTTGACCACCGGCAGCAGCCTCAGTAGAGCCTCCTCTGAAGATGAGAACTTCTTCAGGTCAAATACTTCCAGATGTTCTTCTGATGACAGTAAGATGAAGACCAGAGCTGACCACTGAGCTGGAGACAGTTGATCTGTGGAGAGACGTCCTGACCTCAGGGACTGTTGGATCTGCTCCACCAGAGAACCATCATTCAGTTCATTCAGACAGTGGAACAGATTGATGCTTTTCTCTGCAGACAGATCCTCACTGAGCTTCTTCTTGATGTACTCCACTGTTTCCTGACTGGTATCTGAACTTCTTGGTTCTGGTGTCAGCAGACCTCGTAGGAGACTCTGATTGGTCTCCAGTGAAAGACCCAGGAGGAAGCGCAGGAACAAGTCCAGATGTCCGTTTGGACTCTGTAAGGCCTCGTCCACAGCTGTCTGGTAGAAAGAGGAAGAACTGGTTCCAGACCTGGAGAACCTGGAGGTTTCTCTTTTCTTTAGCAGGTTGACTCCAGAGTTGAAGAAGGTCAGATGGACATGAAGAGCAGCCAGAAACTCCTGAACACTCAGATGGATGAAGCAGAACACCTTGTCCTGGTACAGGCCTCTCTCCTCTCTGAAGATCTGTGTGAACACTCCTGAGTACACGGAGGCTGCTCTGATATCGATGCCACACTCCTGCAGGTCTGATTCATAGAAGATCAGGTTTCCTTTCTGCAGCTGCTCAAAAGCCAGTTTTCCCAGAGACTCCATCATCTTCCTGCTCTCTGGACTCCAGTGTGGATCTGTCTCAGCTCCTCCATCATACTTGACCTTCTTCAGTTTGGCCTGAACCACCAGGAAGTGGATGTACATCTCAGTCAGGGTCTTGGGCAGCTCTCCTCTCTCTCTGGTCTTCAGGACTTCCTCCAGAACTGTAGCAGTGATCCAGCAGAAGACTGGGATGTGGCACATGATGTGGAGGCTTCGTGATGTCTTGATGTGGGAGATGATCCTGCTGGTCTGCTCCTCATCTCTGGACCTCTTCCTGAAGTAGTCCTCCTTCTGTGGGTCAGTGAACCCTCTGACTTCTGTCACCATGTCAATCAAACCAGGAGGGATCTGATTGGCTGCTGCAGGTCGTGTGGTTATCCAGAGACGAGCAGAAGGAAGCAGCTTCCCCCTGATGAGGTTTGTCAGCAGAACATCCACTGAGGTGGACCTTCTAGGGTCAGATAGGGTTCTGGTGTTGTGGAAGTCCAGAGGAAGTCGACACTCATCCAGTCCATCAAAGATGAACACCACCTGGAACTTCTCAAAGCTGCAGATTCCACCAAGCTGAACTTTTCCTCTTTCAGGAACTGGATGTTCTGGTTGGTTCTTCCTTCAGCCCAGTCCAGACTGAACTTCTGTGTTGAGAAGGTTTTCCCAGTGCCAGCCACTCCCTTGGTCATCACTGTTCTGATTGGTTCTTCTCTTCCAGGTGGGAGTTTCCAGATGTCTTCCTGTCTGATGGTTGTTTCTCTGTCTGCTCTCCTGGATGCTGCTTCAATCTGTCTGACTTCATGTTCATCATTGACCTCTCCAGCTCCTCCCTCTGTGATGTAGATCTCTGTGAAGATCTGCTTCAGAAGGCTTGTCTTTCCTGCTTTAGTGATCCCCTCAGACACACTCTGGAACTTCTTCTGAAGACCAGATTGGAGTTTTAGTTAAACTGCAGCAGAGGAACCTGAATGAACATGCAGTAAAGAACAGCACAAAGGGCCTGATTTACTAAAGGTTTGCGTGCGTAAAAACGTGTGCAAACTTGACATCACCCGCAAACCAATGTGCAAGCTGATCTACTAACAGCGTGCAAAGAGGACTGCGCCTCTCAAATGAGCAAAATAGCACACGCTGTTCATTTAGCACTTTTGCCCTGATGAATAATCAATATGGGGCGTACCCGCCAGAAAGCGCTAAATACTGGGAGGGGAAAATGCAAATAGGTTCATTTACCACACGCAATGAGATTTACCAACCCTGAAAGTAATTGCGGGGATTGTGATTGCGTCTGTATTTAATACGTTCGAAAGGAAGGTGCTAATCTGCCCAGCATTACGCACCGATGGCTGCTGTTATTGTGGCAAGGAGGCGACATCGCCAAAATCAAAGAATACGCAGAGAGAGAGTCTTTCGGACTCGTGTAAATTTGTTTGGAATGAATGAAAACCAGATAGTTGAAACTTAAGGGCTGATTATTTGGAGCCGGTCACAAGCACATGCAAAAGGAGAAATATTTTATTTGAATGTTAAATCGAGTATTATTCAGCAAAAGGTTGCCACAGGAGGCACATTCATTTTTTTATTTGTGATAATAAATAAATCACGTGTTTTCATGGAGAAAAAAGTGTTTTCTTATTGTGTGCCTACCTTGTTCTGCAGTTGGCTCTAGCGTGTAATATCCCAGTATCCCAGTTATCTGCTCCTCCAGAAGGTGAGCTGCACCTGCTGCTCAATGCTGGTTAGAGGCATCTCTTCCGCAGGCCCTCCACCTGTCTTGTTTGCCGAAGTTTTATTAAAGGCCACTTTGTCTTTAGTTCTTTGCCTTATATCTTGCCACCTTCTTTTAACCTCATCTGCCGTTCTTTTTGTTTTACCAACTGCATTTATTCTATCGCAGATTTTCTCCCATATTGCGTTTCTTTTGGTGATGTTTAAATGTCTTTGCTGTAGTTCATGAATGTGTTTATTTGCCTCTTCCACTAATATCTCTAACTCCAACTTGTCAAATTTCATTTTGCGCTTGCGTCTATCCTGCTTTCCATCCAGACTCTCCATGGCGCAAACCGTAAGACACGCAACACCTCGTTTAAATACTGCGGTTTGCACCCGTTATCAATTGCGCGAGCATTCTTAGTTGATCACCCGCAAAACACACAACAACAGCACGCGCAAACTTTTTCAGTGCACACGCAATTTAGTACTCTTTATTCAGGATCTTAGTAAATCAGGCCCATTGTATTTTCGACACGTCTCCCTGATCCCCCAGATCTGCATCTTGAACCCCGTTCTAAACACTCCTCCTGACCGCCACTAGTCTCTACCGCAGTAAATAACGAGGAGGTGAGCAAGCAGGGACGAGTTAACGGTGAAACGAGACAGAGTTGAACAAACATAATCACTATTCATCAGCCCTAGTCCATCGATCGATGCAGCCATCGCACTGTACCAACCGTCGCTACGGTAACCTGGATCTCCTGAAAGGGCAAGACAAACACTTACATCTCGCAAAGACCCCTGGCTGAGTAAATAAACCAAAACAATACAATAACATGATTCACAATTATAATCAACATAATTAAGTAACTAATTAACTAACATTAGGTAACTAGCTAACTTCCATACACATTCAACCCCCCCCCCCCCCCCCCCCCCCTTCAGTGTAGAAGGCTTTGGGTCTTCTGGCACGGATCCCACGGTGGCGACACCAGAACTCACATCCTGGATGACGATGTAGCAGCAGCCATGGATGACGTGTAGAACGTAACAGTCTTTATTGTAGAAGCATCAGCCCCTAACTTTGATCTTTAGGAAGCATCATTCAGGACACTTTAGAACCTCATTGATGGATCAGGAACTCCCACAGCGTCCAGCAGGAATCCAGGTCCCCCACCACATGATGTTAATACTGGCGTCACAGCAGCTCCCAACCTGTAAATTAGAAGATCGCAGTGCAGGTATGAAACACAATAACAGAACCCACAGACATGAAGAAAAACAACATCAAACAGAGGCCAAGTGGCGGTGATCCTCAGATCAGGAGCCACCTGGGCTGCACCTGCAAAGAACAAGCATCATGGTGGAACGTGTTCTCCATGGTGGAACGTGTTCTCCATGGTGGAGCAGGTTCTCCATGGTGGAGCGTGTTCTCCATGGTGGAGCGTGTTCTCCATGGTGGAACATGTTCTCCATGGTGGAGCGTGTTCTCCATGGTGGAGCATGTTCTCCATGGTGGAGCATGTTCTCCATGGTGGAGCGTGTTCTCCGTGGTGGAGCGTGTTCTCCTGGGGGTCTCCATGGTGGAGCGTGTTCTCCGTGGTGGAACATGTTCTCCATGGTGGAGCGTGTTCTCCATGGTGGAGCAGGATCTCCATGGTGAAGCATGTTCTCCATGGTGGAACATGTTCTCCATGGTGGAGCAGGTTCTCCATGGTGGAGCGTGTTTTCCATGGTGGAGCGTGTTCTCCATGGTGGAGCAGTTCTCCATGGTGGAGCGGGTTCTCCATGGTGGAGCGTGTTCTCCATGGTGGAACGTGTTCTCCATGGTGGAGCATGTTCTCCATGGTGGAGCGTGTTCTCCGTGGTGGAGCGTGTTCTCCATGGTGGAGCAGGTTCTCCATGGTGGAGCGTGTTCTCCGTGGTGGAACATGTTCTCCGTGGTGGAGCGTGTTCTCCATGGTGGAGCAGGATCTCCATGGTGGAGCATGTTCTCCATGGTGGAACATGTTCACCATGGTGGAGCAGGTTCTCCATGGTGGAGCGTGTTCTCCATGGTGGAGCAGGTTCTCCATGGTGGAGCATGTTCTCCATGGTGGAGCGTGTTCTCCGTGGTGGAACATGTTCTCCATGGTGGAGCATGTTCTCCATGGTGGAGGCGTGTTTCTCCATGGTGGAGCAGGTTCTCCATGGTGGAGCGTGTTCTCCGTCCATGGTGGAACATGTTCTCCATGGTGGGAGCATGTTCTCCATGGTGGAACATGTTCTCCATGGTGGAACGTGTTCTCCATGGTGGAGTCTCCATGGTGGGTCCATGTTCTCCATGGTGGAGCGTGTTCTCCATGGTGGAAGCGTGTTCTCCATGGTGGAGCGTGTTCTCCGTGGTGTGTCTCCATGGTGGACGTGCATGTTCTCCATGGTGGAGCATGTCTCCATGGTGGAGCGGTTCTCCATGGTGGAGCGTGTTCTCCATGGTGGGCATGGTGGAGCGTGTTCTCCATGGTGGAGTTCCTCCATGTTCTCCATGGTGGAGCAGTTTCTCCGTGGTGGAACATGTTCTCCATGGTGGAGCGTGTTCTCCATGGTGGAGCATGTTCTCCATGGTGGAACGGTTCTCCTGGTGGAACAGGTTCTCCATGGTGGAGCGTGTTCTCCATGGTGGAGCATGTTCTCCATGGTGGTGCATGTTCTCCATGGTGGAGCGTGTTATCCGTGGAGCGTGTTCTCCATGGTGGAGCATGTTCTCCATGGTGGAGTTCTCCATGTTCTCCATGGTGGAGCGTGTTCTCCATGGTGGAGCATGTTCTCCATGGTGGGCGGTTCATGGTGGAGCAGGTTCTCCATGGTGTGGGCGTGTTCTCCATGGGGGAACATGTTCTCCATGGTGGAGCGTGTTCTCCATGTGGTGGAGCAGGTTCTCCATGGTGGAGTTCTCCATGGTGGAGGTTCTCCATGGTGGAACATGTTCTCCATGGTGGAGCATGTTCTCCATGGTGGGCATGGATGGTGAGCGTGTTCCGTGAAATTTCTCCATGGTGGAGCAGGTTCTCCATGGTGGAGCGTGTGTTCTCCATGGTGGAGCGTGTTCTCCATGGTGGAGCAGGTTTCTCCATGGTGGAGTAGGTTCTCCATGGTGGAGCGTGTTCTCCATGGTGGAACGTGTTCTCCATGGTGGAGCATGTTCTCCATGGTGGAGCGTGTTCTCCATGGTGGAGCGTGTTCTCCATGGTGGAGCAGGTTCTCCATGGTGGAGCGTGTTCTCCGTGGTGGAACATGTTCTCCGTGGTGGAGCGTGTTCTCCATGGTGGAGCAGGATCTCCATGGTGGAGCATGTTCTCCATGGTGGAACATGTTCACCATGGTGGAGCAGGTTCTCCATGGTGGAGCGTGTTCTCCATGGTGGAGCAGGTTCTCCATGGTGGAGCATGTTCTCCATGGTGGAGCGTGTTCTCCGTGGTGGAACATGTTCTCCATGGTGGAGCATGTTCTCCATGGTGGAGCGTGTTCTCCATGGTGGAGCAGGTTCTCCATGGTGGAGCGTGTTCTCCGTGGTGGAACATGTTCTCCATGGTGGAGCATGTTCTCCATGGTGGAACTCCAGTGGTGGAACGTGTTCTCCATGGTGGAGCATGTTCTCCATGGTGGGACGTGTTCTCCATGGTGGAACGTGTTCTCCGTGTTCTCCATGGTGGAACGTGTTCTCCCATGTTCTCCATGGTGGAGCGTGTTCTCCATGGTGGAGCGTGTTCTCCATGGTGGAGCATGTTCTCCATGGTGGAACATGTTCTCCATGGTGGAACATGTTCTCCATGGTGGAGCGGGTTCTCCATGGTGGAGCGTGTTCTCCATGGTGGAGCATGTTCTCCATGGTGGAGCGTGTTCTCCGTGGTGGAACATGTTCTCCATGGTGGAGCGTGTTCTCCATGGTGGAGCATGTTCTCCATGGTGGAACGTGTTCTCCGTGGAACATGTTCTCCATGGTGGAGCGTGTTCTCCATGGTGGATGGTGGATGTGGCATGTGTTCTCCATGGTGGAGCATGTTCTCCATGGTGGAACGTGTTCTCCATGGTGGAACGTGTTCTCCATGGTGGAGCATGTTTCCATGGTGGAACATGTTCTCCATGGTGGAATGTGTTCTCCATGGTGGAACATGTTCTCCATGGTGGAGCGTGTTCTCCATGGTGGAACGTGTTCTCCACGGTGGAACGTGTTCTCCATGGTGGAGCGTGTTCTCCATGGTGGAGCATTTTCTCCATGGTGGAATGTGTTCTCCATGGTGGAACGTGTTCTCCATGGTGGAACATGTTCTCCATGGTGGAACGTGTTCTCCATGGTGGAGCATGTTCTCCATGGTGGAACGTGTTTTCCATGGTGGAACGTGTTCTCCATGGTGGAGCGTGTTCTCCATGGTGGGATGTTCTCCATGGTGGAGGTGTTCTCCATGGTTCTCCATGGTGAACATGTCCGGAGCATGTTCTCCATGGTGGAGCGTGTTCTCCATGGTGGAACATGTTCTCCATGGTGGAGCAGGTTCTCCATCGTGGAGCGTGTTCTCCATGGTGGAGCAGGTTCTCCATGGTGGAGCATGTTCTCCATGGTGGAACGTGTTCTCCATGGTGGAACGTGTTCTCCATGGTGGAGCGTGTTCTCCATGGTGGATGTTCTCCACGGTGGAATTCTCCATGGTGGAGCATTTTCTCCATGGTGGAATGTGTTCTCCATGTGGAGTGTTCTCCATGTGGAACGTGTTCTCCATGGTGGAGCATGTTCTCCATGGTGGAACGTGTTCTCCGTGGTGTTCTCCATGGTGGTGGAAGTGTCTCCATGGTGGAGCATGTTCTCCATTGTGGAACATGTTCTCCACGGTGGAACATCTCTTCTTCTCTCAACAGTCTGAAGACATCTGGACATGGAGGTTCTGAGTTTCTGGAGTTCTGCTGTTGAATCTGGTCCCAGTCTTGTCTGATGGAGGGTTTCCAGCTGCTGAAGAGTTCTTTCTGGTTGAATGATGCTCCAGATGTTCTCTCCAGGTGACAGATCTGGACTGCAGGTCCAGTTCCGGTCCTGGACTCTTCTCTGATGAATCCACATGTTGTAACAGCTGCAGTATCTGGTTCAGCATTGTCCTGCTGAGATCCACCAGACCTTCTCTGAAAGAGACGTCTGGAGGGGAGCAGATGTTGATCTGAGACCTTTATAGACCTTCCAGCATTCAGGGATCCTTCCAGAACATCCCAGCTGTCCAGACCATCTGGACTTCTGGACCATCAGACCATCAGAGATGCTTTAGACCTGAACCCTGATAACAGCTGGAAGGTCTCCTCCTCTTTAGCTCGGTGTGTGTGTGTGTGTGTGTGTGTGTGTGTGTGTGTGTGTCTGTGTGTGTGTGTGTGTGTCAGGGCGTCATGGAGACAATGATGTCAATGAAGTGTGAACCTGTAAAACGAGGACATGAAGATGAGATTCACTGATCTGATCGGCGTTACACGACTGATCACACGAGTCTGATTATACTTCTAGTTGGCATCTTGGTTCCAGGAAGTGTCTTTAGGCTGCAGTTCCTCTACTGACCACTAGAGAGGTTCCAGCCATATACTGGAAGAACAGGTTCTTCTGCAGATGGAGCTCCTCCTACCTGTCCTCTGTCTCAGGTGAGCTCTGAATTCCAGGTAACAGTTCAGCTGTGTCTCAGTGGGTTGTGTTCAGTCTTCTTCAGCTCTTTGATTCAACAAACTGTAAGTTTGATTGTTTCTCTCTTGAACTTTGAACTTCAGAAGGTTCCTGGTTGTTTCTGCTCTGTCATGCTCAGTCAGAAAGAAGCTCCTAACAGTCAGAGAGAAGGTCCATGGTACGAGTGATAACAGATCACTGGAGATGAACCTTCTGACATAAAAATGTTAATTTTTCTTGTTAAATAGAAACATTTAAAACGCCACTTTTCAGTGTAAAATTACATTTTTTTAATCTCCAAATACCAACTATTTTTTTTTTTACAAAAAAAAAGTTTTTGTAAACGAAATTACACCTTTTGGTCCAAAAATCAGAACTTTAGTCCTAAAAAAGTGAATTTAATTAAGCTGCGGTTTTAAACAGGAAGGAGCAGCTCTCTGGTTTGAGAACTGTGACATTTCTGGACTTCCTGGTCTGTGTTGGAAGTTGGATGATCTGCCCATGAAGCTACATGGTTTTACTGGCTCCCAGTTCAGTTCTGGTTGGTGTTCAAGGGTTTGAAACGAGAGAATAAAGCTCAACTTGAGATCCGATCAGATCAAATGGAGACTCTGTAAATCTAAAATAAAAACTAAAACCTCATTTTAAAAGAGAAGAAGTAAAGACGAAACCATGGAGCAGTGGTGAACCTTCCCAGGAGCAGCCATCTACCAACAACTCAGAGAGCAACAACGGCTCATCCAGGAGGTCTCAGAAGAACCCAGAAGAACCCAGAACAGCCTCACTGGCCTCAGTTAAGGTCAAAGGTCATGACTCAACCTTCAGAAGGAGGCTGGATCCATGACAGAACTCCAGGACCAGAACCACTGCTGACCAGAAACAACACAAAGACCCAGAAGACATCTGGATGATCCCCAAGATCAGGCTTCAGAAGGTTCTGGAACCAGAACCAGAACATCAGTCAGACATGGTGGTGGTAGTGTGATGTTCTGGAGCTGCACTGCTGCTTCAGGACCTGGACCACTGATGGAACCATGAGTTCTGCTCTCCACCAGAAATCCTGGAGGAGAACATCCATCGGTTCCTGACCTGAAGCTCAAGAACATCTGGGTTCTGCAGCAGAACGATGATGCGAAGACCAGCAGGTCCACCTCTGAATGGACCAGAAACCAGGATGAGTGGTCTAGTCCGGGTCCAGTGTTCACCTTGGTGGATATGTTTGGACAGAAGTTCAGTGTCAGTTTCCTGAATGCTGATTCTCTGGTTGTGCTGAAGGTTGGAGGTTTTTGTTTCATTACGCTTCAGGTTCTCTTTTTCTTTACTGTTTTCATCTGAGTCTCTGAGCTCCAGCGGAGGAAACGATCAGATCAGATCTGTGGAAGCAGACGCCCTGTGAAGTTCTGATCTGAAGTCAGGTGGCGTCGCCTGCAGCTGCAGCAGAAATGGAAAAATGAGAGCGAGAAAGTTGAAAGAGCGTCGGAGCTGCGCCTGAACGCATCACGGAGTGGGTTCAGCTGTAACTGGGCTAATGGGATTCATCTGCACGTATTTTCACAGCTTCTCCTCATAACTCTTTAATGTGCTCTTCCCATAAAAAGCTTAACCCAGATAAGAGCTGGGTCAGATGGTTCAGAGCTGCAGTGATCCCTGAGATCCCTGAGAGCAGAGCAAATGCCTGGAACCCCTCTGAAGACCTCTTTCTGGGTAAAAAGAATCATTAACTGGTGGTGGGTCTTCACGTGGGAGCTGCTGAACATCAGACCCCCATCAACAGATTAGCATGAGCAGGTCTATAAAAGCAGATGGTCAGGTGTGGATTAATATAATAATACTAGAGGGAAAGACATCAGTGCCAAACTCAGAGAAGAAACTGTTGCAGCTCATCAGACTGGGAAGGATCAGACATCAACAAGCTGTTTGAAGTTCAACATCAGAGATTATGTGTTGGTGCCCCAGGTGAGGTCATCATACATACAGTCATGGAAAAAATGATTAGACCACCATTTTTTCTTCACTTTCTTGTTCATTTTAATACCTGGTACCACTAAACGTCATCATGTGACTAAAACAGACAGAAAAGAAAACACTGAATGCATAAAAGCAGTGTTTTTGGCAGTACAACGCCATAGCTATTGATGTAAAAACTTAAGTGATTTAGGTTATAATCAAGAAAACCATGGAAAATGGTAAGATATCAGCTCTTAAATAAAACTCTTATGAGCAATCTTTGTGGTTATCGTTATGTTTGTCCAAACAAATGTACCTTTAGTTGTACCAGGCATTAAAATGAACAAGAAACTGAAGAAAACAAGGTTGTCTAATAATTTTTTCCATGACTGTAAAACACAATCTGATAAAAGGAGTGGGCGTGGCTTCTCGTAAATTCAAAGTCAAAGTCAAATTGAGCTTTATTGTCTTTATCAGACCATGTAACAGCAATTACACAATTCCCCAAACTCCAAATGTGCAAAGTAAAATATAGCAAACAACATAAACATAGTAAACACAACATAAACATAGTAACACAACAGAAACATACTAAACACAACATAAACATAGTAAACACAACATAAACATAGTAACACAACATAAACATAGTAAACACAACAAAAAACATAGTAAACAACATAAAACATAGTAAACAACAGTAACACAGTAAACAAAACATAGTAAACACATAAACACAACATAAAACATAGTAAACACAACATAAACATAGTAAACGCATCATAAACCTAGTAACATAACATAATTATAGTAACACAACATAAACATAGTAAACACAACATAAACATAGTAACACAACACACATAAACATAGTAAACAACAACATAAAACATATAAACATAGTAACACAACAAAACATAGTAACACAACATAAACATAGTAAACACAACATAAACATAGTAGCACAACAAAAACATAGTAAACACAACAAAAACATAGTAGCACAACAAAAACATAGTAAAGACAACATAAACATAGTAACACAACAAAAACATAGTAGCACAACAAAAACATAGTAACACAACATAAACATAGTAACACAACAAAAACATAGTAACACACAAAACATAGTAGTAACAAACAAACATAGTAAAACAAACATAAACACATAGTAAACAACAACATAAACATAGTAACACAACAAAAACATAGTAAACACAACATAAACATAGTAACACAACACACAAAACATAGTAAAACAACAACATAGTAACATAAACATAGTAACACAACATAAACATAGTAACACAACATAAACATAGTAAAACACAACAAAAACATAGTAAAACAACAACATAAACATAGTAACACCACAACATAACATAGTAAACACAAACATAAACATAGTAAACACAACATAAACATAGTAACACAACATAAACATAGTAAACAAAACATAAACATAGTAACACAACATAAAACATAGTAAACACAACATAAAAAAAACATAGTAAACAACACATAAAACATAGTAACATAAACATAAACATAGTAACACAACATAAACATAGTAAAAACAAACATAAACATAGTAACACAAAACATAAACATAAACATAGTAAACAACAACATAAACATAGTAAACACAACATAAACATAGTAAACACAACATAAACATAGTAACACAACATAAACATAGTAAAGACAACATAAACATAGTAACACAACATAAACATAGTATTCACAATACAACGTGCATATGGTAAAGTTCAAAGTGCTGAATAGCAATTGCAGCATGGAAATAGAGGAGTATTGTAATAAATATATTATTTTGTATACAAAGAATATTTGGCAGACATGTTTTTTTAAGAGTATTGTGCAGACTTTGAGTTTCAGTTATTTAAGTTATTTGAGTTATTTTAACAGTTGGCTGGTCTTGTGGGTCCAGTTTTCATCCATCTTCCCTGGACTGGATGTTCCAGAAGATTCACCTCACAGAGGATCGACAGACGACATGATGGTTCATGAAACATCAGCAGGTTCAACAACCTGAACAAAGCAGTGGACTTCTGGAATATAATGAGACCAGAGTGCAGATGTCTGACCTTCTGGTCCAGAACTACGTCATTCCCACCATGGAGCACGGTGATGGGAGGGTCATGATGCCAGTAAACGATGGAATACTTCAGGATTTCTGCAGCTGTGTTGCTGTGTAATGTGGAAGAATGTTCTTCTCTGTGACAGAAAACATTTATCTTTCTGGAAACGGCAGCGTTTGATCTCAGATCTGAGACACACTCACGTAGAAGCAACGGTGTGAAGAGTGTGTGGCGCTGCAGAAACAAGGTCACACTGCTGAAGAGGCGAGGATGGAGGGAGTGAAGTGTTCCTCTTCTCTCCTCCTCCTCAGCTGGTGAGTGTTCACAGATGAATGTAAGCCTGGCAGAAGTAGTTGGAACAGCGGAGCCTGCAGCTGAGAGGCAGGAGGAGTCGACGCTGGAGCTTCAGGGTCTCCGTCCTGGAGGACCACCAGGGTTGGAGCTGGACCACCTCAGCACAGCTGCTGGTAATCAGATCTTTTACTCTTCCTGCTGCCACTCATGCACTGTTGATTCAACGTCCTTCTGATAAACTCACTAAAAACCTGCTCTGGATTAATGGACACTGGATTTGTTTGAATAACATCTGCATGTTCGTAAATTAATTTAATCTCAAAATATTATAATATATGTGTATATTATGTGTATATATTATATTTGGTGTATATAACCCTGTGTATATTATATTATAGTATATCGTATCTCAGCAGGCAGGGACTCAGGTATCTACTATCCAGCTCTCTTCAGGTCTAAAGTAAGGGGTCCACCTGGACAGGCACCAGTCCATCACCTGGACCACATACAGATAAAAAACCATGAAAACTCACAATCACTCCGACAGCTGATCGAAAACCACCAGTAATAATAATATAAATATATATAATATAATATAATATAATATATATATAATATAATATAATATAATATAATATAATATAATATAATATATAATATAATATAATATAATATAATATAATATAACTGGCGACCTGTCCAGGGTGTACCCCTGCCTTTCGCCCGTAGACAGCTGGGATGGGCTCCAGCAGATCCCCGTGACCCTGTATAGGACTAAAACGGGAATGAATGAAGGATATATGGATGTACACTACAGGCTGTAGTTCCTCCACTGACCACTAGAGGCTGCAGTTCCTCCACTGACCACTGGAGGCTGCAGTTCCTCTACTGACCACTAGAGGCTGCAGTTCCTCCACTGACCACTAGAGGCTGCAGTTCCTCCGCTGACAACTAGAGGCTTCAGTTCCTCTACAGACAACTAGAGGCTTCAGTTTCTCCACTGACAACTAGAGGCTGCAGTTCCTCCACTGACAACTAGAGGCTGCAGTTCCTCTACTGACCACTAGAGGCTACAGTTCCTCTACCGACCACTAGAGGCTGCAGTTCCTCTACTGACCACTAGAGGCTTCAGTTCCTCCACTGACAACTAGAGGCTGCAGTTCCTCCACTGACCACTAGAGGCTACAGTTCCTCTACCGACCACTAGAGGCTACAGTTCCTCTACTGACCACTAGAGGCTGCAGTTTCTCTACTGACCACTAGAGGCTGCAGCTCCTCTACTGACCACTAGAGGCTGCAGTTCCTCCACTGACCACTGGAGGCTGCAGTTCCTCTACTGACCACTGGAGGCTGTAGTTCCTCCACTGACCACTAGAGGCTGCAGTTCCTCCACTGACCACTGGAGGCTGCAGTTCCTCTACTGACCACTAGAGGCTGCAGTTCCTCCACTGACCACTAGAGGCTGCAGTTCCTCCACTGACCACTGGAGGCTGCAGTTCCTCTACTGACCACTAGAGGCTGCAGTTCCTCCACTGACCACTAGAGGCTGCAGTTCCTCCACTGACCACTAGAGGCTGCAGTTCCTCTACTGACCACTAGAGGCTGCAGTTCCTCCACTGACCACTAGAGGCTGCAGTTCCTCCACTGACCACTAGAGGCTGCAGTTCCTCCACTGACCACTAGAGGCTGCAGTTCCCTACTGACCACTAGAGGCTTGCAGTTCCTCACTGACCACTAGAGGCTGCAGTTTCCTCCTACTGACCACTAGAGGCTGCAGTTCCTCCACTGACACTACTAGAGGCTTCAGTTCCTCCACTGACCACTAGAGGCTGCAGTTCCTCTACTGACCACTAAAGGCTGCAGTTCCTCAACTGACCACTAAAGGCTGCAGTTCCCCCACTGACCACTAGAGGCTTCAGTTCCTCTACTGACCACTAGAGGCTGCAGTTCCTCTACTGACCACTAGAGGCTGCAGTTCCTCTACCGACCACTAGAGACTGCAGTTCCTCCAGTGACCACTAGAGGCTGCAGTTCCTCTACTGACCACTAGAGGCTGCAGTTCCTCTACTGACCACTAGAGGCTGCAGTTCCTCTACTGACCACTAGAGGCTGCAGTTCCTCAACTGACCACTAGAGGCTGCAGTTCCCCCACTGACCACTAGAGGCTTCAGTTCCTCTACTGACCACTAGAGGCTGCGATTCCTCTACTGACCACTAGAGGCTGCAGTTCCTCTACCGACCACTAGAGACTGCAGTTCCTCCAGTGACCACTAGAGGCTGCAGTTCCTCCACTGACCACTAGAGACTGCAGTTCCTCCAGTGACCACTAGAGGCTGCAGTTCCTTGACTGACAACTAGAGGCTTCAGTTCCCTTATGACCACTAGAGGCTGTAGTTCCTCCACTGACCACTAGAGGCTGCGATTCCTCTACCGACCACCAGAGGCTGCAGTTCCTCCACTGACCACCAGAGGCTGCAGTTCCTCCACTGAACACTAGAGGCTTCATTTCCTAACACCACTGAACACTAGAGGCTGCAGTTCCTACTGACCACTAGGCTCAGTTCCTCTACTGACCACTAAAGGCTGCAGTTCCCCCACTAGACTGACCACTAGAGGCTTCAGTTCCTCTACTGACCACTAGAGGCTGCGATTCCTCTACCGACCACAGAGGCTGCAGTTCCTCCACTGACCACAGAGGCTGCAGTTTCCTCCACTGACCACTAGATACTTAATTTCCTCTAAACACCACTAGAGCAGAACACTAGAGGCTGCAGTTCCTCTACTGACCACTAGAGGCTACAGTTCCTCTACTGACCACAAGGCTGCAGTTCCTCAACTGACCACTAAGGCTGGCATTTCCCCACTGACCACTAGAGGCTTCAGTTCCTCTACTGACCCTAGAGGCTGCAGTTCCTCCCAGACCACTAGACTGCAGTTCCTCCAGTGACCACTAGAGGCTGCAGGTCCTCTACTGACCACTAGAGGCTTCAGTTCCTCTACTGACACTAGAGGCTGCAGTTCCTCTATGACCACTAGAGGCTGCAGTTCCTCAACTACCACTAGAGCTGCATTTCCCACTGACACTAGAGGCTTCAGTTCCTACTGACCTAGAGGCTTCAGTTCCCTGACCACTAGAGGCTACAGTTCCTCCACTGACCCATAGAGGCTGCAGTTCCTCCACTGACCACTAGAGGCTGCATTCCTCTGACCACTAGAGCTGCAGTTTCCTCCAGACCACTAGAGGGCTTGCAGTTCTCTACAGACCACTAGAGGCTGAGTTCCTCCACTGATAGACTTGCATTCCTCACTCTAGAACCTCTACTGACCATAAGGTGCAGTTCCTCCATGAACAGAGGCTGCAGTTCCTTACTGAACCACTAGGGCGGTTCCTCTACTGACCACTAGAGGCTGCGGTTCCCTACTGACCACTAGAGGATGCGGTTCCTCACTGAACACTAGAGGCTTCAGTTCCTCCACGACCACTAGAGGCTTCAGTTTCTCCCTGACCACTAGAGGCTCAGTTCCTCTACTGACCCACTAGGCTGCGATTCCTCTACAGACACTAGAGGGCTGGGTTCCTCCACTGAACACTAGAGGGTGCGGTTCCTCTACTGACCACTAGAGGCTTCAGTTCCTCCTGACAACTAGAGGCTGCAGTTCCTCTACCGACCACTAGAGGCTTGCAGTTCCTCCACTGAAATAGCACTGCTGAGTTCCTCCACTGACATAGAGGCTTGCAGTTCCTTCTACTGACACTAGAGGCTGCCTTCCTCTATGACCACTAAGGCTGCAGTTCCTCAACTGACACTAGATAGAGGCTGCGTTCCTCACTGACCACTAGAGGCTGCTACTTGACTCTACTGACCACTAGAGGCTGCAGTTCCTCCACTGACACTGGAGGCTGCAGTTCCTCTACTGACCACTAGAGGCTGCAGCTCCTTACTGACCACAGAGGCTGCAGTTTCCTCAACTGACCACTAGAGGCTGCAGTTTCCTTACTGACCACTAGAGGCTGCAGTTCCTCCACTGACCACTGGAGGCTGCAGTTCCTCACTTGACCACTAGAGGCTGCAGTTTCTCTCCCACTGACCACTAGAGGCTGCAGTTCCTCCACTGACCACTGGAGGCTGCAGTTCCTCTATGACCACTAGAGGCTGCAGTTCCCTCAACTGACCATAGAGGCTCAGTTCCTCACTGACCACTAGAGGCTCAGTTCCTCTACGACTAGAGGCTGCAGTTCCTCTACCGACCACTAGAGACTGCAGTTCCCCAGTGACCACTAGAGGCTGCTGGAGTGCATTCCTCTACTGACCACTAGAGGCTTCAGTTCCTCCACTGACCACTAGAGGCTGCAGTTCCTCCACTGACCACTGGAGGCTGCAGTTCCTCTACTGACCCTGGAGGAGTTCCTCCTGACCACTGACCAGAGGCTGCAGTTCCACTGACCACTGAGGCGCAGTTCCTCTGACCACTAGAGGCTGCAGTTCCTCCACTGACCACTAGATGCTGCCAGTTCCTCCACTGACCACTGGAGGCTGCAGTTCCTCTACTGACCCACTAGAGGCTGGCAGTTCCTCCACGACCACTAAGGCTGCAGTTCCTCCACGACCACTGCTCACTAGAGGCTGCAGTTCTCCAATGACCACGAGGGAAGAAGACCACTAGAGGCTGCCTCCACTGACCACTAGAGGCTGCAGTCCTCCACTGACCACTAGAGGCTGCATTCCTCACTTGGAGGATGCAGTTCTCCTTACTGACCACTGGAGGCTGCAGTTCCTCACTGACCACTAGAGGCTGCAGTTCCTCCACTGCACCACTGGACTGGCTGCAGTTCTCTACTGACCACTAGAGGCTGCAGTTCCTCCACTGACCACTGGAGGCTGCAGTTCCTCACTGACCCACTGACCACTGAGGCTGCAGTTCCTCAGACTGACCACTAGAGGTGTTTTCCTCTACTGGCACTAGAGGCTGCAGTTCCTCACTGACCACTAGAGGCTGCAGTTTCCTCTACTGCACTAAGGCTGCAGTTCCCCTGACCACTAGAGGCTGCAGTTCCTCTACTGACCACTAGAGGCTGCATTCCTCTACTGACCACTAGAGGTGTTCCTCAATGACCACTAGAGGCTGCAGTCCCTCGACTGACCACTGACCACTGCACACTGCTGAGGTAGTCCTCCACTGACCACTGGAGGCTGCAGAGTTCCTCTACTGACCACTAGAGGCTGCAGTTCCTCAACTGACCACAGAGGCTGCAGTTCCTCCAATGACCACGACACTGCGTTCCCCTCTAGACTGACCACTAGAGGCTTCAGTTCCTCACTGACAACTAGGCTGAGGCTAGAGGCGCGTTCCTCTACTGACCACTAGAGGCTCAGTTCCTCACTGACCAAGAGGCTGACTGACACTAGAGGCTGTCGCTGCGGTTCCTCTACTGACCACTAGAGGCTTCAGTTCCTCACTGACACTAGAGGCTGCAGTTCCTCTACGACCACTAGAGGCTGCAGTCCTAGACTGACCCACTAGAGGCTTCAGTCCTCCGAGGCTGTTTCCTCTACTGACACTAGAGGCTGCAGTTCCTCTACTGGCACTAGAGGGCTTTCAGGCACTGACCTGACTAGAGGCTACGTTCCCTGACCACTAAAGGCTGCAGTTCCTAAACTGACACTAGGCTGCAGTCCCACGACCACTAGAGGCTCCTTCCTCTATGACCACTAGAGGACGCTGCAGTTCTCTACGACCACTAGAGACTGCAGTTCCTCCACTGACCACTAGAGACTGCAGTTCTCTACTGTTCCTCTACTGACCACTAGAGGCTGCAGTTCCTCTACTGACCACTGACCACTAGAGGCTGCAGTTCCTCTACTGACCACTAGAGGCTGCAGTTCCTCTACCGACCACTAGAGGCTGCAGTTCCTCTACTGACCACTAGAGACTGCAGTTCCTCTACTGACCACTAGAGGCTTTAATTCCTCTACTGACCACTAGAGGATACAGTTCCTCTACTGACCACTAGAGACTGCAGTTCCTCTACTGACCACTAGAGGCTGCTGCAGTTCCTCTACTGACCACTAGAGGCTCAATTCCTCTACTGACCACTAGAGATACTGTTCCTCTACTGACCACTAGAGGCTGCAGTTCCTCTACTGACCACTAGAGACTGCAGTTCCTCTACTGACCACTGGAGGCTCAATTCCTCTACTGACCACTAGAAGATACTGTTCCTCTACTGACCACTAGAGGCTGCAGTTCCTCTACTGACCACTAGAGACTGCAGTTCCTCTACTGACCACGAGAGGCTGCAGTTCCTCCACTGACCACTAGAGGATGCAGTTCCTCTACTGATCACGAGAAGCTGCAGTTCCTCTACTGACCACTAGAGGCTCATTCCTCTACTGACCACTAGAGGATACTGTTCCTCTACTGACCACTAGAGGCTGCAGTTCCTCTACTGACCACTAAAGACTGCAGTTCCTCTACTGACCACTAGAGGCTTAATTCCTCTACTGACCACTAGAGGATACTGTTCCTCTACTAACCACTAGAGGCTCAATTCCTCTACTGACCACTAGAGGCTGCAGTTCCTCTACTGACCACTGACTAACTTGCCTCCAGTGGGCCTGGTAGCGCCTTGCATGGCAGCAGCCCCCGCCCACTGGTGTGTGAATGTGAGTGTGAATGGGTGAATGAGAGGCTATTGTAAAGCGCTTTGGGGGCACCATGATGGTGTCTGGAAAGCGCTATATAAGTGCAGTCCATTTACCATTATTTACCATTTACCGACCACTAGAGGCTCAGTTCCTCTACCGACCACTAGAGGCTGCAGTTCCCCTACTGACCACTAGAGGCTGCAGTTCCCCTATTGACCACTAGAGGCTGCAGTTCCTCCACCGACCACTAGAGGCTGCAGTTCCTCTACTGACCACTAGAGGCTGCAGTTCATCTACTGACCATCAATAGATGTCACATCAGTGGCAACTGTAGGAGGATGTATATGTCCTTTCTAGTCCAGGAACCGTTCAAGGTGCTTTTTACAACAGAAAGCCATTTTCTCTCGCTGTCACACACACATTTATTTGATCAGTTTATATATGAGATAGAATTCTTTCTATAATTACTCTTATAAGTTAAACTACATTATAGTAAATATAGATTACGGTGAAGAAGGCCAGACAGCATCTGTTCCTCCTCAGAAGACTGAGGGACTTCAGGCTCCCCCTCAGGGTGCTCAAGAACTTTTACACCTGCACTATCGAGAGCATCCTGTGTGGGAGCATCACCACATGGATGGGGAGCTGCACTAAACAGGACTTCTTGGCCCTGAAGAGGGTTGTCCGTTCAGCAGAGCGGACCATCAGAACCACCCTCCCAAACCTGCAGGACTTTTACACTAAACGCTGCAGGACCAGGGTCCTGAAGATCCTCAATCAGCCCAGCCACCCCGGACACTATCTTTTTTCCCCTCTGCCATCAGGCCGGCGTCTCCGCTGCCTGAGAACCAGGACTGAGCGGATGAGGAAGAGCTTCTTCCCTCAGGCCATCTGCCTGCTTAACTGTGACCACTACTCACATTAAGCATAATATTGCACAGTTCCTCTGCTCTGTTTTATTTGGACTTCATAGTTTTCTCATCTCAAGCACTGTGTGTTTATTTATTATTTATTTAAACTTAATTCTATTTTTTTCTCCTGTTTCTTCTTAAAAGAAAGCGTTGGCCCTGTGGGTACAATAACAAATTTTACTGTGCAATGTACAATGTATAATTACGTAACAAATAAAGATCTTGAATCTTGAATCTTGATTAAGTGTAGGCAGATGTATTGTTCCATTGTTACACCTCAGGGACTCCAGGAGAACATGGAGACGCCACACAGAAAGACCAGCTGAACCCAGATCCACCTGGACCCAGATCCACCTGAACCTTGGTGCTGTGAAGTGTCAGTCTAACTACTGACTATTGTGCTGCTGTCAGCAGGTAGAATTAGATTAAATCACAAATGCATTCATAATTACAGGTGTCTTTAGATCGGCAGCTGACTATCATCTTTTTTTACGTAGCATTGTCTTTACTTCTGAGCTGTTAATAAAGAAAATAAAGACCAAACAGAGCAGAATTCAGATCTTAAATTTAACTTTATTGTTCTGTAAATCAACAGACCTGTGACGGGGCAGAGCAGGCAACCTGAGCTAGCTGGACATCTACTCAGTGACCGCAGCCTGACAGTCCTCCAAGCCTTCACCACAGCAGAGTCCTCCTCCTCAGAGGACTCAGCTAACCTCGGAGTGCTCCTCCGGGTCAGCCTGCACCCTTTCAGACTGAGACAGCTGGGATGGATCCTTCAGAACCGCCTGCTGTCATTTAGCATTGGCTCATTCTTTTGGGGTTTTGTTCTGTCTCTTTCTAACTCACTACTACTAAAGAGTACAACTAAAATAAAACCTAGTCAGTGTCAAGTCTTCAAGTCTTGCTCAGATGTGGACAGTCATGGATACATATAAAGATATATTTTTTCCACAGCACCGGTGCACCGTTAGTCCCCGTTTTAACGATGACATTCCTTGTGTTAAATGTGGTGGCAACATCAGAAACGAGGATGCATGGACAGTTTTGATCAGATTCATATTTTAGCATTAGCTAGCAGCTGGGCTAAAACACCACTTCTTTTTATACAGTCTATGGTAAGTCAACTCTGACCCAGATCTGTGATGTCACAGAACCCTGCAGTTTGGAAAAAAACATCTTCTCAGACTTAGACAGGATGGTTATGTTGGAGTTCAATCAAATCATTGCCCTGAAGCATGGATTTTCTTTCCTGATATGTCCCCTTTAAAACATACTCTGCCACATCCAGATCTCTTCTTATCCCTGGCCGCAGGTAACAAGTGACACGAGTGACAGAAACGCACTTTTATCCGCCATAACACCGTGAATGACCAAGTGTCCGAATTTTGTTTTAGATCGTCTTTTCAACAGAGAAGAGTGGATTGTGACACCACTAACAGTCAGGTGACGTGATCAAGCTGCGAGCAACTTCTCAAATAAATAAATCTCATATATAAATGAAATAATAGTTTACCGATTGTTCCACCGTGTTGACCCACTTCTCCACCTCTGAGGAGTTCTGCGCCTGCGCAGCGCAGCAGCACAACCTTCATCATCATCATCACTTCTGACATGGATAACCAGAGAGACGTCTCACAATTCTGGAAAATAAGAAATAGAATAATTTCCATCCCCGAAGAAAGAGGATCTGGAATGTTCCTGGGGAGGTTGGTGTGCGGTCGCGCACAGACGTAACACGTTAGGACTCTGCTGACGTCATTTAAATTTACTCTCTGAGAACGAACCCTAAAAACGGTTCCTACATGATCTGAGCTGGTTTTAGATTCAGTTTAGTTCAATATTACTTTATTCATCCCCGAAGGGAAATAATAGATCAATGGTGTATTGATCAGTGATTGTCATCACAACGACCTTTAACTTTCTTCAACTGCTCAGTGTCTGTGCGTGAAGAAAGGCAAAGGCTGTTGTGATTTTTATTCGTATTTTTTTCTTCTTATTTTAGCTGACCTGGACGGCGCAGTGACCTTTTTCCCGCGGAAGCACACAGGACAGTTGAGAGGAACAAACCCGAACCAACCAGAACCGTCACTGCACCTGATACAGACGATTAAAAACAAGTAAACGGCAAGAAAAACGCTGTAAAAAAATCCTTTTCAGTCATTAACAAATGTTAGATATTTACATTATGTTATATTTATTTGTATCCAGTTATTTAATTCTTATATATTTCTTATGTGCTTTATTGGGCCTTTAACTGATCTCTGCAGTCAGGATTTTATTCCGTTTTCATTGCGCTCCAAAAAATGAAAAATAATAATAATATTTTAAAAAAGATATATTAATTCTAATGCAGGCAGGAGTTCTAATATGACGCTGTTTTTCTGTGTTAAATGTGATTTATTTTGCTATGTTACTTAATAAAACGCATCCAACATATTTTACGTTACTTGTGCGGTCTGACATTAAAGCTCTGTTACAAATAAACGGCCTGGTTCTTCTCGGTTTCATTTAGAACATACACGACTGCAAACATGCTTCAGTTTAAGTAAGAAATATTTTTTGAGCAGTCAGATGTATAATCCCATGAAAAAGAAATCGAGATAAGGTTACAAAGAGTTGATTATGAAACATGAAGCCACTTTTTAAGGTCAGAAAACAGAAAACAAAATTCCGATCACGTTTCTTTCTGCTCAGTAATTAGGCCTGTAATTGTTCTCTGAGAGTAGCGTTTGTGCTCTTTTAGTATTTTATTCCATTCCCTGTGTACTGCAGGTTTCCATGAGTGTTTATAACTGCTTATACTAACGTTTCTGAGCAGCAGCAGCTCCAACACTCGTCTAAGGAGAACCTGGATGACGTCCATCAGAAAACACTTCAAACATGAATTAAAAGTCTGATTAAAAGTCCCGCCTGCATTTCTGATTTTCTACCTGCTGCTTCGGGCGGTGGAGACGCTGGATTTCTCTGCAGGGGGAGCAGAACCGCGGCCTGAAGATGTCGGATCAGCGGTGAGGAGCGGGCTCGGCTCATCTCCGGCAGACGCACCACGGCCTTTCAAAGCCAACCGTTTCAATAAAAAATAGTTTAAAACTGCACTGAAGAAGGCGCGCGCTCCGCTCAGCTCTTCTTTAAGTCTGGTCTGACAGACGCTGATGGTTTTATTCTTTTAGGGCGGAGGAATCCCGAAACAGGACGCAGGAAAATCCTGCCAGCTTCTTTATTGTACTGTAAATACGTTTACTGCGCTTGTAAACCTAAATGGCCTTTGATTGGTCTGACCACAGCTCCAGAAACGCTTCACATCGTTTCCTTTTACTGGAAGTTCACTCTAATCTCCAGGAGCTTTAAAAACACGACATTCACTCACTGACTCACTTACTCGCGATATATAAATTATACTAACATTAAAAGAGTGAAACATTAATGTGATCGCTTTTATTGTTTATTTTAGCTTACGCTGACCGTTTATATATATATATATATATATATATATATATATATATATATATATATATATATATGTGTGTGTATGTGTGTGTGTGTGTGTGTGTGTATGTGTGTGGGGGTATTAAAGCCTACATTTTTACAGCCTAGATCTCTGCAAAATTCTTTTATAAATGTAAATAAGAACAAGTGTAGAAATTATTCAATAACCGATTAAAAGGTATTATAATAAATAAATGTTTGTTAACTCACAATTAAATGTATTTCGTTAAGCATGGCAAATATATGATTGAGACACACACACAGATTAATATACTTTTACATACACATATATTTGTAGGGAGGCGTGAAACAGAGACCGCTGCCACCACGTTACATATATATATATATGAGATAGATATATAGAGAGATAGATAGAGAGAGAGAGATAGAGAGATAGAGAGAGAGAGAGAGAGATAGAGAGATATAGAGAGAGATAGAGAGATAGAGATAGATATATAGATATATATATATATATATATATATATATATATATATATATATATATATATATATATATATATATATATATAGATAGATAGATAGATATATATATATATATATATATATATATATATATATATATCTATATAGATATATCTAACGTGGTGGCAGCGGGCTCTGTTTCACGCCTCCCTATATATATATATATATATATATATATATATGCTACTACTAGTTTCTTTGTGTGTATTTGTGTGTCGGATCTATCTGTGATGTCATTTTCCTACTTGTGCGCCAAGTTCTGGTCTGAATCTGGTTCTGACTGGGTAATAAGAATGCAAAAGGCTGTTCTGTGCGCGGTCTCCAAGGAGTTCATCACAGGCAGATATGAAATATGTTTTTCACACGTGACCTGGCTCTTCCGCGCATGCAAACAAGAAAAAAAAAGAAGGTTTTAATTTCTTCCAACAGGAGGTATCTTTAGAATGTGAAAGCGGAGTTAATCTAAAAAAAAACAAAACAAAAAAAAAAAAACAAATAAGAGCCAGAAGTGTTTCAGTGTGTGTGTTTTGTAAGTGATAGGTAGAAGACACGTTGGTGCTGTCCGAGCTCCAGTGTTCCCAGTTGAAGCTCAGCCTGGCGTGCGGCCCCGCCCGCAGGGTGGAGGCGCGCGAGCCTGCGGTCTGAGCAGAGGCATCTAAATGGAAAACACCCCCGGAGCATCTCTGTCAGCCGAACAAAGACTTCCAGTTTAAAGCAGTCACAAATACGAGTTTATCTTTGGATTTTACAGTTTGTCCTTCGTTTTACTATATCTTTATTATTTTACAGTTATTACTGAAACACATTATGGGTTTGTTGCTCTTCTTCTTGTGCCCCCCCCCCCCCCCCACCCACCCACCCACCCACCGGTCACACTTCTGTGTTGACGCGCATCAAACTTCAGTGAAATGTTTCTGAAAAGCACAGAAAACTGGAATTGTGTCTGAAAGTCCCCATTTTGGCACGAGAGCCGCCGCTGATGTTGATGGAGCTCAGAGTTTGTGTTTTTGTCGTCCCTCATTCCGTTCCGGGTCCAAGTGGCCTCATCATTTTCTCCTGAGCAGACCTGAGAGCTGCTACAGCCGCCTCCGCCCTCATAAATAACACCGTTAGCCCCCATAAGCAATACACTTCATATTTACACGCCGTAAATAACCGAGTTAGCTGTACAGACGCGCGCACGCCCGATTTATTGCTGCGAGCAGCGGCCTGCCATCTCCGAAGAGTCCAATACTCCGCGACGGTTCTAATTACAAAGACAAAGACTTACACTGGTGACGTCAGATGATTGGACTCTGGCCCGTTATGGTTGGTCACAAAGGCTCTGAACGCTGAACTTATCCTTCAGGAGAGGTGGGTAGCGGTTTGTCCCTGCTCTGGGGGCCCCAGGGCCTCCACTGATCCCCGCTCCTGCCCCCCACCCCCGGCAGCCCCGGTCCCAACAGCCCCGCTCTCTCTCTCTCTCTCTCTCTCTCTCTCTCTCTCTGTCCTGGTTCTGTCCTACCAGCAGCCCCTGCTGCAGAAGCCGCCTCCGCCACAGGTCATATATAACCCCCCATATAAAGGCCAGCAACCGCCCTCATGGAGGATTTTATTATGGTATTAAACGGACCCCAAAAAAGTAGCTGAAGTAGTTTTCCCTGTGAAGAAAAGAGGCAGAACCGCGCGCGACCTGATTTAATGGCGCTCGTTAACAAAATGACTGTTAATCTGCCAATAAAAACGGTGTTAGGCAGCTTGTACAACCTCCAGGAAAGCTTCCAGATAAATCCAGAGCGCAGATAAATAATTAAACACCCAGAGATGGGAATGTTCCCATCATTCCACTCTCAGATGATGGCACTTGTACTGATGGAGTTTCAAGTTCCTTCTCCGCCATGTTGGGATTGATTGAAGTCATTCAGCAGTGGATGTTGTTGTCCCGGTAATTATATTTGAGTTTCACTCTGAAATGCATCTGTTTTGATTAGTTTGCGTGTGGACACATAAAACATGCTGCTGCCAGACTCCTCTGAGCAGACTAACGCAGATTTACTGATCTCAGAGCTGCGCAATCAGACTCCACCGATCAGAGATGCACACCAACTTTTCATCATGAAAACTGCATATAAACACGGGGCTGGGGGGGGTCTTGGGGGGGGGGGGGGGGGACCCGGAGTAAAGTCCAGCCAATCAGACCCGGCAGACCCCCCACCCCCCCCCCCACCCCCCTCCTGCGCGCACACACAGCGGCCTGCAGCTGCAGCACTTTGTTTCAGCAGAGCGACTCCGGAGAGGGAGGGAGAGCGCGCGCCAGCAGAGGAGGAAGAGAAGAGGAGGAGGAGAAGAAGAAGGAGTGAGGGGAACCTCAGAATGTGTCTGTTCTTATCGCGCGTGTAGAAACCCGGCGGTGCGCGCCGGATCATGTCCGAGGATGTCGGTTTCTGGGACTCTCAACTACTACGTGGACTCCCTCATCAGTCACGACGCTGAGGAGCTCCCGCCCCCCCCCCGCTTCTCCGCGGCTCCATACTCCGGTCCCAGCTCCACGGGCGCGAGCGGCAGGCAGCCCGTGGGCGCTACGCACACGGAGCACCCGCATCCGGAGCCGTTCCCGTCCTGCAGCTTCCAGCCGAAACCGCCCGTCTTCTCCTCGTCCTGGAGCCCCTTCAGCCCCCACCACGGAGCTGTGTACCCCCCCTACATCCCGGCTCAGCACGTGCCCGCCGCAGACACGCGCTACCTGCGGTCGTGGCTGGACTGCTCCCCGCGCGACCCGGACTCCGTCCCGGGTCAGAACCAGGGCGGGCAAGTAAAGCTGGAGCCGCAGATAGGCCACCAGGGCGGGGATACCCCCACCTACATCCTGGACTCCGTGTCCGCGGCCTCCGCGCGCGAGCTCGGCCACCAGCCGGCGGCTGTTCCGGGAAGAGGGTTCGAGGAGAGTCCGGACGTCTGCGAGGGGGAGGACAAGGACGGTCCGGATCAGAGTAAGTTCTGGAGCAGGAAACGGGATGAGGGAAGGGGGGGGGGGGGGGGGGGGGGGGGGGGGGAGGGGGGGGGGGGGGGGCTGTAAATGGTTTTAATGCTGCCATAAAACTGGAACAAAGAGCTGGAGCCGCTCCGTCCTCCATCCGCCCCCCCACCCCCGGCGAGGGTCAGCCGCAGCATCCCGCGTGCGCGTGGATCCGACAAAACACAAAAAGCAGGTTTTTTTTTGTGGAGGCTTCCACGGAAAAACCGCTGAGCCGTTAAAACCCGCGGGTCGGTTCTGACTGGCCTGTTGAAGTAAAAAAAAAAAACAAAAATCTAACTAAAACTTCCAACAGTGATTCAACATTTACAGGAACCAGAAATATTTATTTTCTCCTAAACTGGACAAACCGAACCACCAGAACTCTGCTGGCTGGAGGGTCTTCGTGTCTGAAAACAAAACCACACTTTATGGAGAATTTAAAAGCACATTAATTTGATATCATGTCTTGTAAATCTTATGAAAACTTCTGAAGTTTTTACTTTCAGCACCAACAACAGATTCAAGTTTATTCCTTCAGCGTGTTTCAGAGCAGCTCCAAGTGCTTTACAGAAAAATAGAAATAAAACATAAACCCAGCAATATATGACAAATGAATAAAACCAATGATACAAAACTTAAAAAAAAACTAAAAGTTGAGAGTCAAACCTGTGAATTCATTAAAAGGATGTTTTAAATTGTTAAAAGGAGAAAACGTTCAGATTCTGTGCAGAATCGAGGAGAAAGCAGTTTCCTCTGTTTTGTGTTTGTGCGTGGAAACTTCTGGGTGCGCGGGATTTTAGCGGCTCTGTTTGAAAACACTGCCACGCACGGCGGCCCGCGCGCTGTTGCTCTCAAACGCATTTGCTTCAGTCTGAGATTTAAAGCTGCTGCTCGGTCCAAACCTGTAAAAATTCTCTCCGTCGTTGAGAACGTGACGCCGCGCTGATGCATGTGCCTTGGAGCGGCTCGGTGAGACTCGGAGAGACCCGCGTTCACTCTTTTCTCCACATTCAAGTTTCTGCGCACACCTGAAACCCGTTTCTTGTTTTCTGACCGATAAATCTTCTCGTTTCTGTCAGCTGGAGTTATTTCCCGCCTGAGTTCGTCTGAAAACCGTGGCGATGATCACGGCGGAGTCTGGACGGAACCGTAACCGCCTCCAGCGTCTGGAAACGTCCACGCGGGTCGCGTAAACACGCCGGCGGGTTTCTGACGGCAGCTCCCCGAGAAGACAAAAGATCTAAACGCTTTTATTTGCACGCATAAATCTCCTGCGCTGTTCTTCTGTGAGACCGGAGCTGTAACGGAAATGTTTTAGACTTATTATGAAAGCAAACAAGCTTTAATTCCGGAGGTCACGTTGATGAGCGCGACCTCCGACTGAAATACTGAGCTGCTTTGGAATAATCATAAAAACACACAGCGCTCCGCACACGCTTTGCCGTTGTCATGACAACGTTAGTAGGTGCTGTTTTCTCCATCCGTCCTAATAATATTAATGATAGTAATATTTTTCCTGAAGTGCGGTTTCCTCGGTGTGAAACAGCCGCGCGGCTTTTTCATCATCGCTGACAACAACGTTTCCTCTGCTGTCGGCTGTAGTTTTGCTGGAAACCATTTTCCGAGGCTCCCAGATTTAGTTTCTGCAGAGGACAAATTTAAGGAACTTGTTCTCATTAAAATAGTTTAAAATAAAAATATAAATGATGTATTTTGGTAGCAGGGCTGGATGTGAGCAGATTTGTGTCTAAACCCGCCTGAGCAATCTGATGCATCGGTCTGCCGCGTGCACGTCTGACGGATACGTTCATATCACAAACACACGCGCGTGCAAACCCTACTGCAGCTCCATCAGAGCGCCAGTCTGACCCGCTGCTCAGAAAAATCCGGATGAGCTGTTTTATCGCCCAGTCTGGGCCTCGTCTTGTTTTTTGGATGATTCTGTCCGGTCCAAGTTGACCAGAACCAGAATCTTGCGTGAATTCTGCGTGCACGTCAAATCACGACAGCAAACTGAGCAGACTGCAGTTATTTTTGTTCCTGTAACATGCAATCAAACAGAACCAAAATAATAAACTGTTAGAGGGTGAAAAAAAGGTGAAATGAGGTTTCACTGGAAGTGAAATAAACTTGGAATTAAAACAAGAATCCGAATGTTTTATTTGTGATTTTCACCTTTTTTCTTTAACAAAAAACAAACCAAAACAACTCATACTTGTCAGTTAAAATTCTCGCAACCAACAAAATACAATCATGTTTTCTTATAAGAAATATGTAAAGTTGTTGACTTAAAAAAAAAAAAATTAACGTTTGTGAGCTAACTTAAAAGATGGTGTGCAAAACTAAAATGTGACTTGATTCCAGTTTGTATCATTTGCTTAGAAATTAGTTTTTTGGTTGAACATTTTGACTGTCTGACTGCATGTTAAAGAAACAAAATCATCTTAACATGATCCCTCAGTTTCATGTTCTTTTTCAAAGGATTTGGGATGTAAAAACACATTAAAGGCATTAGTTTTTTCTTCCACACTTTACAGTAAAATCTGGCCTTTTTTTACAGTGAAAAGTTTGTTACAGTTATAGCTTTGATTTCTGAACACTTCTAAATTTTAGGAGTGTTCATTTCTGTTCTCAGAGTGATGTGACGAGACTGATGCAGGTTTTGTGTCTGGAAGACCAGCAGACATCAGTTTAGCTTAGTTACCAGAGTTTGGACCGGTCCAGAGTTTGGAGGGGATGGGGGGATGGGGGGTGGGGGGTGGGGTGGGGGGGCTTCTGCTCTAGCCTTTCCAAGAGCTGCTATTAAATTAAAAAGGTTGTGTCCTGAATTGTTGATAACACCTTGGACCAACAAGGTTTTCAGTCATTCACCAGTGTTCCTGCTCCACTGCAGGCATTTTAGATGACACTAGTCTGGTTGTTACTCCGTCTACATCACATGATTCCTTTCTCTGATTGGTTGGATGTCTATCCAGTGACGTCCAGAGGCAACTTCTTCTGCATCCTGGTCCAATCCAGATGAGCCAGACTAATTCCTGGTATCAAAGAGGAAAGCAATGAGGAATGCTGGTCAGGACACTCAAGTCATCAACATTTAAGAAACTGTTTTCAAGGGAATCCAAACTGTCAAATACCAGAACTATAATGTTTGCCATTTTTGGAGAAGATACTGGTGGAACCAGTTAAACTGGAGCCTTTATTCTGTGATGCAAACAGGGACTCCTTCAGTTTTCTGCTGTGGTAACATTAGTCAACACACCAAACATGGAGCATGCTCAAGTTTTTTCACATCCTTGTTTGCAAACATCTGCTGGTTTAGGTTCTGGTTGGGCACCAGATCTGCTTTCCCATGTCTGAGGATGCAAACGTCTCCGTGACATTTAGGAAGAATACTGAGGTCAGGTTTATGATTCTAAAATTAAGATGCATCCTTTTACAGATGCGTAGGTAGATGGAAACTTTTCACTGAAAGCTTCCTGGTGGTTTAACTTTGTAAAACGTCAGAAAATGGTGCAGTTAACAGTCAGATGTAATGAGCAAACGTCCTGCACCTCTGTTGTGCACTAACTGTTAATTTCATGCTTTTAGAAGGATTGTTTGCGACTATATTTATAGTAAACTTGATTAGAGTTTCATTAAGTCTTTATAAGAAAAATGGTCTCAGTTTGTCTAGAAATCTAACACAGTGCTACATAAAAAAAGTCTTAATAATGGGACAAAAAGCTGGAACGGCACAGGTTATGTGGTTAGGAATCACTTTCAGCGCGTAAAGCTCCATGTGGCTCACATTTATATTATGATTATACATGTCAGACGTGTTCGTAAAAGGGGATGTATATTTAAACAGAAGTCAAATTCCTCTGGGAGTTTTGGCTTTATGAACTTGTTGTATATCACTAAATATTGGTATTGCTAGAATTCCAAATTCTCAGTTTTTCAATTGTTTTTTTCAACACTAATTTGATGTTTTGTTCTCATAAACTAGCTAGTGTTAAAGAAATAGCCAAAACAGATCACTCAGCCCCTCTATGTTTGCATGTGGGGAAAAGTTCCCAACAGATTTCTTTTCTAACACGATAATACTGTCCTTCAAAGCCTGAAAATGTGATCCAGTAAAGGTTCCAGTAGTCGAGGGTTTCCTGCTCTGTTTGAATACAGACCTGATTCAGCTTCTAGGAAGAAAAAACCCAGATGATATAAAGGTCTGCATGATGTATGTGAACAGCAGGATGGATTCTGACCCTGTTTATTCAGACCGGCCACCGACTAAATAACATGGCTGGAATCACACCTTTCATCCAGCTACAGATTTCTCTTTGTGTTTGAGCTGCTGGGCGACCATCCAGAATAAACCACAAGATTACACTCCTCTCTTTGTGCTGCTGGCAGGTACGGCCAGAAAGTTATTACCCCCCAAGTTTATTAAGTTCTAACGCTGGATGAACAAGCCCATTAATTGGCACATTGCCGTTGGTGGAAGGGAGAGGGGGGGTGAGGGGTTTGGTTGGATCGGGGGGCGGGGGCAGAAGAAATACGACAGGGAAATGTAATAACACGCCTTCGGGATATATGTGAGGTCAATTTCTGGGACTATTAGGGTGAAATTGCAAAGGGAGAGAGGGGGAAAGAGCTGCGACGGGATATTGGTTTTGTTGCCATTTTGGTCACTGTTTCTATGAATTCATCTAGGTTGGCACACAAACCAGTCAGAGACACACACAAACCAGTCAGGGAGACATACACCCAGGTAAAGACAATCACTAACCAGTTAGAGACATGCAAGAGCCAAACAAACCAGTTAGAAACATGTACACTCCACACAAACCAGTCAGAAACAAATACAATCCAGTCAGAGATTCATACAAACCAGTCAGAGACACATACAAACCAGTCAGAGATTCATACAAACCAGTCAGAGATTCATATAAACCACTCAGGGACACATACAAACCAGTCAGGGAGATGTACACCCAGGTAAAGACAATCACTAACCAGTTAGAGACATCCAAGAGCCAAACAAACCAGTTAGAAACATGTACACTCCACACAAACCAGTCAGAAACAAATACAATCCAGTCAGAGATTCATACAAACCAGTCAGAGACACATACAAACCAGTCAGAGATTCATACAAACCAGTCAGAGATTCATATAAACCACTCAGGGACACATACAAACCAGTCAGGGAGATGTACATCCAGGTAAAGACAATCATTAACCAGTTAGAGACATGCAAGAGCCAAACAAACCAGTTAGAAACATGTACACGCCACACAAACCAGTCAGAGACAAATACAATCCAGCCAGAGATTCATACAAACCAGTCAGAGACACATACAAACCAGTCAGAGACACATACAAACCAGTCAGAGACACATACAAACCAGTCAGAGATTCATACAAACCAGTCAGAGACAAATACAATCCAGTCAGAGATTCATACAAACCAGTCAGAGATTCATACAAACCAGTCAGAGATTCATATAAACCAGTCAGGGACACATACAAACCAGCCAGACACATACAAGAGACATGTACACGCCACAAAAACCAGTTAAAGACACATACAAACCAGTCAAAGACACATACAAACCAGTCAGAGACACATACAAGCCAGTCAGAGACACGTACAAGCCAGTCAGAGACACATACAAACCAGTCAGAGACACATACAAACCAGTCAGAGACACATACAAGCCAGTCAGAGACACACAAATCAGTTAAAGACACATACAAACCAATCAGAGATTCATATAAACCAGTCAGGGACACATAGAAACCAGTTAGACACACACAAGAGACATGTACAAAGCCACACAAACCAGTTAAAGACACATACAAACCAGTCAGAGACACACAAATCAAATAAAGACACATACAAACCAGTCAAAGACAGTCAAGAAACATGTACAAGCCACACAAACCAGTCAGAGACGCATGCAAACCAAAAAAAGACACATACAAACCAGTCAGACACATACTAGAGACATGTACAAAGCCATACAAACCAGTTAAAGACACATACAAATCAGTCAGACACATACTAGAGACATGTACAAAGCCACACAAACCAGTTAAAGACACATACAAATCAGTTAAAGACACATACAAACCAGTCAGAGACACACAAAAACCAGAAAGAGACACATATAAACTAGTCAGAGATATATACAAACCAGTAAGATACATACAAACCTGTCAGACATACATAAAAACCAGTCAGAGATATAAACAAACCTCTAAGAGATACAAACAAACCAGTCAGAGACACATGCAAACCAGTTAGACAAATCTGATGCCATGAGACAAACGTGACACCAGGATACAAACGTGCGCTAAGAGACAAACGTGACACTATGAGACAGACGTGATGCCAGTAGACAAACGTGACACCAGGACACAAACGTGACGCTAAGAGACAAACGTGACACTATGAGACAGACCTGATGCCAGTAGACAAACGTGACACCAGGACACAAACATGACACTAAGAGACAAACGTGATGCTAAGAGACAGACGTGATGCCAGTAGACAAATGTGACACCAGGACACAAACGTGACGCTAAGAGACAAACGTGATGCTAAGAGACAGACGTGATGCCAGTAGACAAATGTGACACCAGGACACAAACGTGACGCTAAGAGACAAACGTGACACTATGAGACAGACGTGATGCCAGTAGACAAACGTGACACCAGGACACAAACATGACGCTAAGAGACAAACGTGATGCTAAGAGACAGACGTAATGCCAGTAGACAAATGTGACACCAGGACACAAATGTGACACGAGGACACAAATGTGACACCAGGACACAAATGTGACACCAGGACACAAACGTGACGCTAAGAGACAAACGTGACACTATGAGACCGACGTGATGCCAGTAGAATAACGTGACACCAGGACACAAAAGTGACGCTAAGAAACAAATGTGATGCTAGGAGACAGACATGATGCCAGGACACAAACATGACGCTAAGAGACAAACGTCATGCTAAGAGACAGACGTGACACTATGAGACAGACATGATGCCAGTAGACAAACGTGACACCAGGACACAAACATGATGCTAAGAGACAAACGTGATGCTAAGAGACAGACGTGATGCCAGGACACAAACGTGACGCTAAGAGACAAACGTGACACTATGAGAAAGACGTGATGCCAGTAGACAAACGTGACACCAGGACACAAACGTGACACTGAGAGACAAACGTGACGCCATGAGACAGACGTGATGCCAGTAGACAAATGTGATGACAGGAGACAAACGTGACGCTAAGAGACAAACGTTACGCTAAGAGACAAATGTGACACTATGAGACAGACGTGATGCCAGTAGACAAACGTGACACCAGGACACAAACATGACACTGAGAGACAAACATGACGCCATGAGACAGACGTGATGCCAGTAGACAAATGTGATGCCATTAGACAAATGTGACACCAGGACACAAACATGACGCTAAGAGACAAACGTGACACTATGAGACAAACGTGACACCAAGAGACAAACGTGATGCCAGTAAACAAATGTGATGCCAGTAGACAAACGTGACACCAGGACACAAACGTCACACTAAGAGACAAATGTGACACTATGAGATAGACGTGATGCCAGTAGACAAATGTCTTGACAGGAGACAAAAGTGACACTAAGAAACAAACTTGACGCCATGAGACAAACGTGACGCCATGAGACAAACATGACACCATGAGACAAACGTGACGTCATGAGACAAACGTGACACTATGAGACAGACGTTATGCCAGTAGACAAATGTGATGCCAGGACACAAACGTGACGCTAAGAGACAAACGTGACGACAAGAGACAAACGTGACACCATGAGACAAACGTGACACCATGAGACAAAGGTGACGCCATGAGACAAACGTGACACTATAAGACAAACGTGACACCATGAGACAAACGTAACTCCATGAGACAAACGTGATGCCAGTAGACAAATGTGATGCCAGTAGAAAAACGTGACACACACCAGGACACAAACGTCACACAAAGAGACAAACGTGACACCATGAGACAGACGTGACGCCAGGAGACAAACGTGACACCAGGAAACAAACATGACGCCAAGAGAAAAACGTGATGCTAAGAGACAGACGTGATGCCAGTAGACAAATGTGATGCCAGGACACAAACGTGACGCTAAGAGACAAACGTGACGCCAAGAGACAAACGTGACACCATGAGACAAACGTGACACCATGAGACAAAGGTGACGCCATGAGACAAACGTGACACTATAAGACAAACGTGACACCATGAGACAAACGTAACTCCATGAGACAAACGTGATGCCAGTAGACAAATGTGATGCCAGTAGAAAAACGTGACACCAGGACACAAACGTCACACAAAGAGACAAACGTGACACCATGAGACAGACGTGATGCCAGTAGACAAACGTGACACCAGGAAACAAACATGACGCTAAGAGAAAAACGTGATGCTAAGAGACAGACGTGATGCCAGTAGACAAATGCCTTGACAGGAGACAAACGTGACACTAAAAGACAAACGTTACGCTAAGAGACAAATGTGACACTATGAGACAGACGTGATGCCAGTAGAAAAATGTGATGCCAGTAGACAAATGTGACACCAGCACACAAACAGGACGCTAAGAGACAAACATGACGCCATGAGACAGACGTGATGCCAGCAGAAAAATGTGATGCCAGTAGACAAATGAGACACCAGCACACAAACATGACGCTAAGAGACAAACGTGACGCCATGAGACAAACGTGACACCAGGACACATACTTGACGCTAAGAGACAAATGTGACACTATGAGACAGACGTGATGCCAGTAGACAAACGTGACACCAGGACACAAACGTGACACTGAGAGCGAACGTGACGCCATGAGACAGACGTGATGCCAGTAGACAAATGTGATGCCATTAGACAAATGTGACACCAGGACACAAACATGACGCTAAGAGACAAACGTGACACTATGAGACAAACGCGACACCAAGAGACAAACGTGATGCCAGTAGACAAATGTGATGCCAGTAGACAAACGTGACACTAAGAAACATACTTGACGCCATGAGACAAACGTGACACCATGAGACAAACATGACACCATGAGACAAACGTGACGTCATGAGACAAACGTGACACTATGAGACAGACGTTATGCCAGTAGACAAATGTGATGCCAGGACACAAACGTGACGCTAAGAGACAAACGTGACGCCATGAGACAAACGTGACACCATGAGACAAACGTGATACCATAAGACAAACGTGACAGTATGAGACAGACGTTATGCCAGTAGACAAATGTGATGCCAGGACACAAACGTGACGCTAAGAGACAAACGTGACGCCAAGAGACAAACGTGACACCATGAGACAAAGGTGACGCCATGAGACAAACGTGACACTATGAGACAAACGTGACACCATGAGACAAACGTAACTCCATGATACAAACGTGATGCCAGTAGACAAATGTGATGCCAGTAGACATACGTGACACCAGGACACAAACGTCACACTAAGAGACAAACGTGACACCATGAGACAGACGTGATGCCAGTAGACAAACGTGACACCAGGAAACAAACATGACGCTAAGAGAAAAACATGATGCTAAGAGACAGACGTGATGCCAGTAGACAAATGTCTTGACAGGAGACAAACGTGACACTAAAAGACAAACGTTACGCTAAGAGACAAATGTGGACACTATGAGACAGACGTGATGCCAGTAGACAAATGTGATGCCAGGACACAAACGTGACGCTAAGAGACAAACGTGACGCCATGAGACAAACGTGACACCATGAGACAAACGTGATACCATAAGACAAACGTGACAGTAAGAGACAGACGTTATGCCAGTTGACAAATGTGATGCCAGGACACAAACGTGACGCTAAGAGACAAACGTGACGCCAAGAGACAAACGTGACACCATGAGACAAACGTGACACCATGAGACAAAGGTGACGCCATGAGACAAACGTGACACTATGAGACAAACATGACACCATGAGACAAACGTAACTCCATGATACAAACGTGATTCCAGTAGACAAATGTGATGCCAGTAGACAAACGTGACACCAGGACACAAACGTCACACTAAGAGACAAACGTGACACCATGGGACAGACGTGATGCCAGTAGACAAACGTGACACCAGGAAACAAACATGACGCTAAGAGAAAAACATGATGCTAAGAGACAGACGTGATGCCAGTAGACAAATGTCTTGACAGGAGACAAACGTGACACTAAAAGACAAACGTTACGCTAAGAGACAAATGTGACACTATGAGACAGATGTGATGCCAGTAGACAAATGTGATGCCAGGACACAAACGTGACGCTAAGAGACAAACGTGACGCCATGAGACAAACGTGACACCATGAGACAAACGTGATACCATAAGACAAACGTGACAGTAAGAGACAGACGTTATGCCAGTTGACAAATGTGATGCCAGGACACAAACGTGACGCTAAGAGACAAACGTGACGCCAAGAGACAAACGTGACACCATGAGACAAACGTGACACCATGAGACAAAGGTGACGCCATGAGACAAACGTGACACTATGAGACAAACGTGACACCATGAGACAAACGTAACTCCATGATACAAACGTGATTCCAGTAGACAAATGTGATGCCAGTAGACAAACGTGACACCAGGACACAAACGTCACACTAAGAGACAAACGTGACACCATGGGACAGACGTGATGCCAGTAGACAAACGTGACACCAGGAAACAAACATGACGCTAAGAGAAAAACGTGATGCTAAGAGACAGACGTGATGCCAGTAGACAAATGTCTTGACAGGAGACAAACGTGACACTAAAAGACAAACGTTACGCTAAGAGACAAATGTGACACTATGAGACAGACGTGATGCCAGTAGATAAATGTGACGCTAAGAGATAAATGTGACGCTAAGAGACAAACGTGACGCCATGAGACAGACGTGACACCAGGATACAAACTTGACGCTAAGAGACAAACGTGATGCCATGAGACAGACGTGATGCCAGGAGACAAATGTGACGCTAAGAGACAAACATGAAGCTAAGAGACAAATGTGACACTATGAGACAGACGTGATACCAGTAGACAAACATGACACCAGGACACAAACGTGACGCTAAGAAACAAACGTGATGCTAAGAGACAGAATATGATGCCAGGACATAAACGTGATGCTAAGAGACAAACATGATGCTGGTAGAAAAATGTGACACTAGGACACAAACATGACGCTTAGAGACAAACGTGACACTATGAGACAAACATGACAACAGAATACAAACAAGGTACCATGAGACAAACGTGACGCCATGAGACAAACGTGACGCCATGAGGTAGACGTTATGCCAGTAGACAAATGTGATGCCAGGACACAAACGTGACGCTAAGAGACAAACGTGACGCCATGAGACAAACGTGACACCATGAGACAAAGGTGGCGCCATGAAACAAACGTGACACTATGAGACAAACGTGACACCATGAGACAAACGTGACACCATGAGACAGACGTGACACCATGAGACAAAGGTGACGCCATGAGACAAACGTGACACTATGAGACAGACGTTATGCCAGTAGACAAATGTGATGCCAGTACACAAACGTGACGCTAAGAGACAAACGTGACGCCATGAGACAAACGTGACACCATGAGACAAAGGTGGCGCCATGAAACAAACGTGACACTATGAGACAAACGTGACACCATGAGACAAACGTAACTCCATGAGACAAACGTGACATCATGAGATAAACGTGATGCCATGAGACAAACGTGACACCAGGACACAAACGTGACACCAGGACACGAACGTGATGCTAAGAGACAAACGTGAAGCCGTGAGACAGAGGTGATGCCAGTAGAAAAATGTGACACCAGGGCACAAACGTGACACTATGAGACAAACGTGACACCATGAGACAAACGTGATGCCATGAGATCGACGTGATGCCATGAGACAAAACCTGATGCCATGAGACAAAGGTGACACTATGAGACAGACGTGATGCCAGTAGACAAATGTGATGCCAGGACGCTAAGACCCAAATGTGACACCATGAGACAAACGTGACGCCTAGAGACAAACGTGGCACCATGAGACGAACGTGATACCATGAGACAAACGTGACGCCATGAGACAAACGTGGCACCATTAGACAAACTTGACGCCATGAGACAAAACCTGATGCCATGAGACAAAGTTGACGCTATGAGACAGACGTGATGCCAGTAGACAAATGTGATGCCAGGACGCTAAAACCCAAACGTGACACCATGAGACAAACGAGACGCCTAGAGACAAACGTGGCACCATGAGACAAACGTGACACCATGAGACAAACGTGACGCCATGAGACAAACGTGGCACCATGAGACAAACGTGATGCCATTAGACAAACGTGGCACCATGAGACAAACGTGACACTATCAGACAAACGTGACGCCTAGAGACAAACGTGGCACCATGAGACAAACGTGGCACCATGAGACAAACGTGACGCCATGAGACAAAAGTGATCCCCTTAGACAAACGTGGAACCATGAGACAAATGTGGCACCATGAGACAATCGTGACACCATGAGACAAACGTGATGGCATGAGACAAACGTGACCCCATAAGACAAACATGACGCCATGGGACAAATGGGACACCATGAGACAAAACGTGACACTATGAGACAGACGTGATGCCAGTAGACAAACGTGATGCCATGACACAAACGTGACGCCATGAGACAAACATGACACCATGAGACAATCATGACGCCATGAGATAAATGTGAAGCTATGAGACAAACGTGACGCCATGAGACAAACGTGACACTATGAGACAGACGTGATGCCAGTAGACAAACGTGAACACCAGGAGACAAACATGACGCTAAGAGACAAACGTGACGCTAAGAGACAAATGTGACACTATGAGACAGACGTGATGCCACTAGACAAACGTGATGCCAGTAGACAAATGTGACACCAGGACACAAACATGACACTAAGAGACAAACGTGACACCATGAGACAGACGTGATGCCAGTCGACAAATGTGATGCCAGTAGACAAATGTGACACCAGGACAAAAACATGACGCTAAGAGACAAACGTGACACTATTAGACAAACGTGGCACCATGAGACAAACGTGACACTATGAGACAAACGTGACACTATGAGACAAACGTGACGCCTAGAGACAAACGTCGCACCATGAGACAAACGTGACACTATGAGACAAATGAGCCGCCATTAGACGAACGTGGCGCCATGAGACAAATGTAACGCCATTAGACAAACATAACACCATGAGAGAAACGTGACGCCATGAGACAAAAGTGATGCCATTAGACAAACGTGGCACCATGAGAGACAAACGTGACGCCATGAAACAAACGTGACGTTAAGAGACAAACGTGCCACCATGAGACAAATGTGATGCCATGAGACAAACGTGACGCCATGAGACAAACGTGATGCAATCAGACAAACGTGGCACCATGAGACAAACGTGACGCCATGAGACAAATGTGACACCATGAGACAAACGTGATGCCATGAGACAAACATGACCCTATAAGACAAACATGACGCCATGACACAAATGTAACACCATTAGACAAACGTGACACTATGAGACAGACGTGATGCCAGTAGATAAACGTGATGCCATGAGACAAACGTGACGCCATGAGACAAACGTGACACCATGAGACAAACGTGACACCATGAGACAATCATGACGCCATGAGACAAATGTGACGCCATGAGACAAACGTGACGCCATGAGACAAACGTGACACTATGAGACAGACGTGATGCCAGTAGACAAATGGACACCAGGACACAAACGTGACGCTAAGAGACAAACGTAACACTATGTGCCAGACGTGATCCCAGTAGACAAACGTGAACACCAGGACACAAACATGACGCTAAGAGACAAATGTTACGCTAAGAGACAAAAGTGACACTATGAGACAGACTTGGTGCCAGTAGAAAAACGTGACACCAGGACACAAACATGACACTAAGAAACAAATGTAACACCATGAGACAGACGTGATGCCAGTAGACAAATGTGATGCCAGTAGAGAAATGTGACACCAGGACAAAGTCATGACGCTAAAAGACAAACGTGACACTATGAGACAGACGTGACACCATGAGACAAACGTGATGCCAGTAGACAAATATGATGCCAGTGGACAAGCGTGACACCAGGACACAAACGTGATGCTAAGAGACAGACGTGACACTATGAGACAGATGTGATGTTAGTAGACAAATGTGATGCCAGTAGACAAATGTGAAACCAGCACACAAACATGACGCTAAGAGACAAACGTGATGCCAGTAGACAAACGTGAAACCAGGACACAAACGTGACGCTAAGAGACAAACGTGACGCCATGAGACAGAAGTGATGCCAGTAGACAAATGTGATGCCAGTAGACAAATGTGAAACCAGCACACAAACATGACGCTAAGAAACAAACGTGACGCCATGAGACAGACGTGATTTCAGGAGACAAATGTGACGCTAAGAGACAAACATGACGCTAAAAGACAAACGTGACACTATGAGAAAGACGTGATGCCAGTGGACAAACATGACACCAGGACACAAACGTGAAGCTAAGAAACAAACGTAATGCTAAGAGACACAGACATGATGCCAGGACACAAACATGACGCTAAGAGACAAACGTGATGCTAGTAGACAGATGTGACACCAGGACACAAACATGACGCTTAGAGACAAACGTGACACTATGAGACGAACGTGACACCAGAATACAAACAAGGTACAATGAGACAAACGTGACGCCATGAGACAAACGTGGCGCCATGAGATGGACGTGATGCCAGTAGACAAATGTGATGCCAGGAGACAAAGTTGACACTAAGAGACAAACGTGACACTAAGAGACAAACGTGATGCCATTAGACAAACATGGCACCATGAGACAAACGTGACACTATGAGACAGACGTGATGCCAGTAGACAAACGTGATACCATGAGACAAACGTGTCGCCTAGAGAAAAACGTGGCACCATGAGACAAACGTGACACCATGACACAAACGTGACGCCCTGAGACAAACGTGGCACCGTGAGACAAACGTGATGCCATGAGACAAACGTGATGCCATTAGATTAACGTGGCACCATGAGACAAACGTGACACTATGAGACAAACGTGACGCCTAGAGACAAACGTGGCACCATGAGACAAACGTGACGCCATGAGACAAACGTGACGCAATGAGACACACGTGACGCCATGAGACAAACCTGACACCATGAGACAAACGTGACGCTTAGAGACAAACGTGGCACCATGAGACAAACGTGACACCATGAGACAAACGTGATGCCATGAGACAAACGTGGCACCATGAGACAAACGTAACGCCATGAGACAAACGTGACGCTATGAGACAAACGTGATGCCATTAGACAAACGTGGCACCATGAGACAAACGTGACGCCATGAGACAAACGTGACGCCATGAGACAAACGTGACACCATGAGACAAACATAACTCCATGAGAGAAACGTGACACCCTGAGACAAACGTGGCACCATGAGACAAACGTGACGCCATGAGACAAATGTGATGCCATTAGACAAACGTGACACCATGAGATAAACGTGACGCCATGAGACAAACGTGGCACCATGAGACAAACTTGACGTCATGAGACAAATGTGACACTATGAGACAGACGTTATGCCAGTAGACAAATGTGATGCCAGGACACAAACCTGACGCTAAGAGACAAACGTGACACCGTGAGACAAACGTGACACCATGAGACAAACGTGACACCATGAGACAAAGGTGACGCCATGAGACAAACGTGACACTATGAGACAAACGTGACACCATGAGACAAATGTAACTCCATGAGATAAACGTGACATCATGAGACAAACGTGATGCCATGAGACAAACGTGACACCAGGACACAAACGTGACACCAGGACACAAATGTGATGCTAAGAGACAAACGTGAAGCCATGAGACAGAGGTGATGCCAGTAGACAAATGTTACACCAGGGCACATACGTGACACTATGAGACAAACGTGACACCATGAGACAAACGTGATGCCATGAGATAGACGTGATGCCAGTAGACAAATGTAATGCCAGGACACAAACATGACGCTAAGAGACAAACGTGACACTATGAGACAAACGTGACACCATGAGACAAATGTGACGCCATGAGACAAAACCTGATGCCATGAGACAAAGGTGACACTATGAGACAGATGTGATGCCAGTAGACAAATGTGATGCCAGGACGTTAAGACCCAAACGTGACACAATGAGACAAACGTGACGCCTAGAGACAAACGTGGCACCATGAGACAAACGTGACACCATGAGACAAACGTGACGCCATGAGACAAACGTGGCACCATGGGACAAACGTGATGCCGTGAGACAAATGTGATGCCATTAGACAAACGTGGCACCATGAGACAAACGTGACACTATGAGACAGACGTGACGCCTAGAGACAAACGTGGCACTAAGAGTCAAACTTGACGCCATGAGACATACGTGACGCCATGAGACAAACATGACACCATGAGACAAACGTGACGCCATGAGACAAACGTGGCACCATGAGACAAACGTGACACTATGAGACAGACGTGATGCCAGTAGACAAACGTGATACCATGAGACAAACGTGATACCATGAGACAAACGTGACGCCTAGAGAAAAACGTGGCACCATGAGACAAACGTGACACCATGACACAAACGTGACGCCATGAGACAAACGTGATGCCATGAGACAAACGTGGCATCATGAGACAAACGTAACGCCATGAGACAAACGTGACGCCATGAGACAAACGTGATGCCATTAGACAAACGTGATGCCATGAGACAAACGTGACACCAGGACACAAACGTGACACCAGGACACAAATGTGATGCTAAGAGACAAACGTGAAGCCATGAGACAGAGGTGATGCCAGTAGACAAATGTTACACCAGGGCACATACGTGACACTATGAGACAAACGTGACACCATGAGACAAACGTGATGCCATGAGATAGACGTGATGCCAGTAGACAAATGTAATGCCAGGACACAAACATGACGCTAAGAGACAAACGTGACACTATGAGACAAACGTGACACCATGAGACAAACGAGACGCCATGAGACAAAACCTGATGCCATGAGACAAAGGTGACACTATGAGACAGATGTGATGCCAGTAGACAAATGTGTGATGCCAGGACGTTAAGACCCAAACGTGACACAATGAGACAAACGTGACGCCTAGAGACAAACGTGGCACCATGAGACAAACGTGACACCATGAGACAAACGTGACGCCATGAGACAAACGTGGCACCATGGGACAAACGTGATGCCGTGAGACAAATGTGATGCCATTAGACAAACGTGGCACCATGAGACAAACGTGACACTATGAGACAGACGTGACGCCTAGAGACAAACGTGGCACTAAGAGACAAACTTGACGCCATGAGACATACGTGACGCCATGAGACAAACATGACACCATGAGACAAACGTGACGCCATGAGACAAACGTGGCACCATGAGACAAACGTGACACTATGAGACAGACGTGATGCCAGTAGACAAACGTGATACCATGAGACAAACGTGACGCCTAGAGAAAAACGTGGCACCATGAGACAAACGTGACACCATGACACAAACGTGACGCCATGAGACAAACGTGATGCCATGAGACAAACGTGGCACCATGAGACAAACGTAACGCCATGAGACAAACGTGACGCCATGAGACAAACGTGATGCCATTAGACAAACGTGATGCCATGAGACAAACGTGACACCAGGACACAAACGTGACACCAGGACACAAATGTGATGCTAAGAGACAAACGTGAAGCCATGAGACAGAGGTGATGCCAGTAGACAAATGTTACACCAGGGCACATACGTGACACTATGAGACAAACGTGACACCATGAGACAAACGTGATGCCATGAGATAGACGTGATGCCAGTAGACAAATGTAATGCCAGGACACAAACATGACGCTAAGAGACAAACGTGACACTATGAGACAAACGTGACACCATGAGACAAATGTGACGCCATGAGACAAAACCTGATGCCATGAGACAAAGGTGACACTATGAGACAGATGTGATGCCAGTAGACAAATGTGATGCCAGGACGTTAAGACCCAAACGTGACACAATGAGACAAACGTGACGCCTAGAGACAAACGTGGCACCATGAGACAAACGTGACACCATGAGACAAACGTGACGCCATGAGACAAACGTGGCACCATGGGACAAACGTGATGCCGTGAGACAAACGTGATGCCATTAGACAAACGTGGCACCATGAGACAAACTTGACACTATGAGACAGACGTGACGCCTAGAGACAAACGTGGCACTAAGAGTCAAACTTGACGCCATGAGACATACGTGACGCCATGAGACAAACATGACACCATGAGACAAACGTGACGCCATGAGACAAACGTTTGCACCATGAGACAAACGTGACACTATGAGACAGACGTGATGCCAGTAGACAAACGTGATACCATGAGACAAACGTGACGCCTAGAGAAAAACGTGGCACCATGAGACAAACGTGACACCATGACACAAACGTGACGCCATGAGACAAACGTGATGCCATGAGACAAATGGCACCATGAGACAAACGTAACGCCATGAGACAAACGTGACGCCATGAGACAAACGTGATGCCATTAGACAAACGTGGCACCATGAGACAAACGTGACGCCATGAGACAAACGTGACGCCATGAGACAAACGTGACACCATGAGACAAACATAACTCCATGAGAGAAACGTGACGCCCAGAGACAAACGTGGCACCATAAGACAAACGTGACGCCATGACACAAATGTGATGCCATTAGACAAACATGACACCATGAGACAAACGTGACGCCATGAGACAAACGTGGCACCATGAGACAAACTTGACGTCATGAGACAAATGTGACACTATGAGACAGACGTTATGCCAGTAGACAAATGTGATGCCAGGACACAAACCTGACGCTAAGAGACAAACGTGACGCCATGAGACAAACGTGACACTATGAGACAAACGTGACACCATGAGACAAATGTAACTCCATGAGACAAACGTGACATCATGAGACAAACGTGATGCCATGAGACAAACATGACACCAGGACACAAACGTGACACCAGGACACAAATGTGATGCTAAGAGACAAACGTGAAGCCATGAGACAAACGTGATGCCATGAGATAGATGTGGTGCCAGTAGACAAATGTAATGCCAGGAGGACACAAACATGACGCTAAGAGACAAACGTGACACTATGAGACAAACGTGACACCATGAGACAAATGGACGCCATGAGACAAAACCTGATGCCATGAGACAAAGGTGACACTATGAGACAGATGTGATGCCAGTAGACAAATGTGATGCCAGGACGTTAAGACCCAAACGTGACACAATGAGACAAACGTGACGCCTAGAGACAAACGTGGCACCATGAGACAAACGTGACACCATGAGACAAACGTGACGCCATGAGACAAACGTGGCACCATGGGACAAACGTTATGCTGTGAGACAAACGTGATGCCATTAGACAAACGTGGCACCATGAGACAAACGTGACACTATGAGACAGACGTGACGCCTAGAGACAAACGTGGCACCATGAGACAAATGTGACGCCATGAGACAAACGTGACGCCATGAGACACACGTGACGCCATGAGACAAACGTGACACTATGAGACAGACGTGATGCCAGTAGACAAACGGACACCAGGACACAAACGTGACACTAAGAGACAAACGTGACACTATAGACAGACGTAATGCTAGTAGACAAACGTGAACACCAGGACACAAACATGATGCTAAGAGACAAACGTGATGCTAAGAGACAGACGTGATGCCAGTAGACAAACGAGAACACCAGGAGACAAACGTGACACTAAGAGACAAACGTGACACCATGAGACAGACGTGATACCAGTAGACAAATGTGATGCCAGTAGAGAAATGTGACACCAGGAAAAACACATGTTGATAAGAGACAAACGTGACACTATGAGACAAACATGACACCATGTGACAAATGTGATGCCAGTAGACAAATGTGATGCCAGGAGACAAACTTGACACTAAGAGACAAACGTGACACTAAGAAACAAACTTGACGCCATGAGACAAACGTGACGCCATGAGACAAACATGACACCATGAGACAAACGTGACGCCATGAGACAAACGTGGCACCATGAGACAAACATGACACCATGAGACAAACGTGACACTAATAGACAGACGTTATGGCAGTAGACAAATGTGATGCCAGGACACAAACGTGACGCTAAGAGCCAAACGTGACGCCATGAGACAAACATGACACCATGAGACAAACGTGACACCATGAGACAAAGGTGACGCCATGAGACAAACGTGACACTATGAGACAAATGTGACACCATGAGACAAAAGTTACTCCATGAGACAAACGTGACATCATGAGACAAACGTGATGCCATCAGACAAAGGTGACACCAGGACACAAACGTGACACCAGATAACAAACGTGATGCTAAGAGACAAACGTGAAGCCATGAGACAGAGGTGATGCCAGTAGACAAATGTAACACCAGGGCACAAACGTGACCACTATGAGACAAACGTGACACATGACACACCATGAGACAGACGTGATGCCAGTAGACAAATGTGATGCCAGTAGAGAAATGTGACACCAGGACAAAAACATGTTGATAAGAGACAAACGTGACACTATGAGACAAACATGACACCATGTGACAAATGTGATGCCAGTAGACAAATGTGATGCCAGGAGACAAACTTGACACTAAGAGACAAACGTGACACTAAGAAACAAACTTGACGCCATAAGACAAACGTGACGCCATGAGACAAACATGACACCATGAGATAAACGTGACGCCATGAGACAAACGTGGCACCATGAGACAAACATGACACCATGAGACAAACGTGACACTAATAGACAGACGTTATGCCAGTAGACAAATGTGATGCCAGGACACAAACGTGACGCTAAGAGACAAACGTGACGCCATGAGACAAACATGACACCATGAGACAAACGTGACACCATGAGACAAAGGTGACGCCATGAGACAAACGTGACACTATGAGACAAATGTGACACCATGAGACAAAAGTTACTCCATGAGAAAAACGTGACATCATGAGACAAACGTGATGCCATGAGACAAAGGTGACACCAGGACACAAACGTGACACCAGATAACAAACGTGATGCTAAGAGACAAACGTGAAGCCATGAGACAGAGGTGATGCCAGTAGATAAATGTGACACCAGGGCACAAACGTGACACTATGAGACAAACGTGACACCATGAGACAAACGTGACACCATGAGACAAACGTGACGCCATGAGACAAACTTGGCACCATGAGACAAACGTGATGCCATGAGACAAACGTGATGCCATTAGACAAACGTGGCACCATGAGACAAACGTGACACTATGAGACAGACGTGACGCCTAGAGACAAACGTGGCACCATGAGACAACCGTGACGCCATGAGACAAACGTGACGCCATGAGACACACGTGACGCCATGAGACAAACGTGACACTATGAGACAGACGTGATGCCAGTAGACAAACGGACACCAGGACACAAACGTGACACTAAGAGACAAACGTGACACTATGAGACAGACGTAATGCTAGTAGACAAACGTGAACACCAGGACACAAACATGATGCTAAGAGACAAACGTGATGCTAAGAGACAGACGTGATGCCAGTAGACAAACGAGAACACCAGGAGACAAACGTGACACTAAGAGACAAACGTGACACCATGAGACAGACGTGATACCAGTAGACAAATGTGATGCCAGTAGAGAAATGTGACACCAGGAAAAACACATGTTGATAAGAGACAAACGTGACACTATGAGACAAACATGACACCATGTGACAAATGTGATGCCAGTAGACAAATGTGATGCCAGGAGACAAACTTGACACTAAGAGACAAACGTGACACTAAGAAACAAACTTGACGCCATGAGACAAACGTGACGCCATGAGACAAACATGACACCATGAGACAAACGTGACGCCATGAGACAAACGTGGCACCATGAGACAAACATGACACCATGAGACAAACGTGACACTAATAGACAGACGTTATGGCAGTAGACAAATGTGATGCCAGGACACAAACGTGACGCTAAGAGCCAAACGTGACGCCATGAGACAAACATGACACCATGAGACAAACGTGACACCATGAGACAAAGGTGACGCCATGAGACAAACGTGACACTATGAGACAAATGTGACACCATGAGACAAAAGTTACTCCATGAGACAAACGTGACATCATGAGACAAACGTGATGCCATCAGACAAAGGTGACACCAGGACACAAACGTGACACCAGATAACAAACGTGATGCTAAGAGACAAACGTGAAGCCATGAGACAGAGGTGATGCCAGTAGACAAATGTAACACCAGGGCACAAACGTGACACTATGAGACAAACGTGACACCATGAGACAGACGTGATGCCAGTAGACAAATGTGATGCCAGTAGAGAAATGTGACACCAGGACAAAAACATGTTGATAAGAGACAAACGTGACACTATGAGACAAACATGACACCATGTGACAAATGTGATGCCAGTAGACAAATGTGATGCCAGGAGACAAACTTGACACTAAGAGACAAACGTGACACTAAGAAACAAACTTGACGCCATAAGACAAACGTGACGCCATGAGACAAACATGACACCATGAGATAAACGTGACGCCATGAGACAAACGTGGCACCATGAGACAAACATGACACCATGAGACAAACGTGACACTAATAGACAGACGTTATGCCAGTAGACAAATGTGATGCCAGGACACAAACGTGACGCTAAGAGACAAACGTGACGCCATGAGACAAACATGACACCATGAGACAAACGTGACACCATGAGACAAAGGTGACGCCATGAGACAAACGTGACACTATGAGACAAATGTGACACCATGAGACAAAAGTTACTCCATGAGAAAAACGTGACATCATGAGACAAACGTGATGCCATGAGACAAAGGTGACACCAGGACACAAACGTGACACCAGATAACAAACGTGATGCTAAGAGACAAACGTGAAGCCATGAGACAGAGGTGATGCCAGTAGATAAATGTGACACCAGGGCACAAACGTGACACTATGAGACAAACGTGACACCATGAGACAAACGTGACACCATGAGACAAACGTGACGCCATGAGACAAACTTGGCACCATGAGACAAACGTGATGCCATGAGACAAACGTGATGCCATTAGACAAACGTGGCACCATGAGACAAACGTGACACTATGAGACAGACGTGACGCCTAGAGACAAACGTGGCACCATGAGACAACCGTGACGCCATGAGACAAACGTGACGCCATGAGACACACTTGACACCATGAGACAAACGTGACACTATGAGACAGACGTGATGCCAGTAGACAAACGGACACCAGGACACAAACGTGACACTAAGAGACAAACGTGACACTATGAGACAGACGTAATGCCAGTAGACAAACGTGAACACCAGGACACAAACATGACGCTAAGAGACAAACGTGATGCTAAGAAACAGACGTGATGCCAGTAGACAAACGTGAACACCAGGAGACAAACGTGACACTAAGAGACAAACGTGACACCATGAGACAGACGTGATTCCAGTAGACAAATGTGATGCCAGTAGAGAAATGTGACACCAGGACAAAAACATGACGATAAGAGACAAACGTGACACTATGAGACAAACATGACACCATGTGACAAATGTGATGCCAGTAGACAAATGTGATGCCAGGAGACAAACTTGACACTAAGAGACAAACGTGACACTAAGAAACAAACTTGACGCCATAAGACAAACGTGACGCCATGAGACAAGACAACACGTGGCACCATGAGACAAACTTGAC
>JAGFBZ010001655.1:0-23709 GCA_018398805.1 Hirundichthys speculiger | reverse complement strand
TTTTGGAGCACTTGTGAGGTATTTTCACCATTGACCTGCATAGGGTCATTTTAATGCTACTATGCTAACTGTGATAACTGTGATAGCTTTTTACCAAGTCCTGTAACACATCAGGTATCGGAGAGTGTTTGCTGTAAAATATCGCCACATTCAACCTTTTAAAGTAGGTTAAATCTTTCAACCACTGAGGCTTTGAGATCGCTAGCTGTGGAGAAATGTATAAGGCCGTGTTTTTTTCCCCCTCATCTTGTTAAAAAATTCTTTGCCTCATCTGTTTGTAGCTTCATAGGAATTGACTTCCTTGAAACTACTCCAACGCCTGGATCCCACGGCAGCATTTTTTCTCTTCATGCTGTACGTAGGCTCTTGAAATCTCTATAACCGAATAAATAATATATCCTCATTATTTCAGCCGGGCTTGCATCGCACATGTCAGTTGAATTGGAATAAAGACTTGCGACAAAACTCTGTTCTTGAAAAGGAATTCGGCTTGCCTGTGAAGGGTATAGCATCTTGTTCGATAAACAATCTTCACTTTTCCACTTGACTGACCCCCCCTTCATCCTGCCAGCCGCTACGGAATCGTTCTACACCCCGAAACTGCCCCGGTGGCCGGGTCGTAATAGACTTTTCCATCAAGGTTCACTGACATGCTGACACACCCTAGACAAAATACTTGTTGAAGTTTTTATCACCATCATATGATAAACAACTTGTTTCAAAACTATAACGTATAATAGAAAAAACATCCAGGAACTAAACTATAAAAACTAACATATTAAACATTATTGAGTTAAACAAACTAAAACTAACATAGATTACAAAACATGAGTGAGTATAAATAAACATAGTATATTAAACGTGTTTCAAATGTGTGACTAACTGAGACAAGTAGGCTTGTACACCTTTTTCTTATTATGAAAAAGAGGTTCCTTCTTTTTTTTGTTTTTTCTTTTCCCCTCTCGGGTATCGTTAAAATATAAAACAGTAGTTCGAGCGTGTAAAAACTAATCAGCATAGTCCCAGTATCTAAATAGAACTGAAAGTTGTATCTGTAGGCCTCTCCACTCAGAAAGTTCTCATCCACGTCCTCATTCGGGTAAGGACCCTTGGTCATCAGAGTTTCTATGATTTTCGAATTCTCCACACGGATGTCATACAGCATAAGAATTGGCTGATGCCAGGAAATAGATGACGGTTGAAGAGTTGTTCGTTCACCTTCTTAGCTGTATATCCAAGAATCTTCACCATGACTTCCAGACACTCGTGCTGTCTCTGACTCTGATGGCCTCTATGCAGCCTAGCATCTTCTTTCCGATCATGGTGATAACGTATTGTCGATAGTTAAAGCAGCTCTCACCAGTTTCAGGATTACTTGACATCACCCCGTCCACCGTACTCTCGTCCACGGATGAAAGAGAGGTTGGATTCGCCGGGGTATCAGGAAAGGAGACAAGGTCTGAGATGATCCTTCCACCCCCAGAATCGGACAGTGGAGGTGACCCCCTGTGACTGGTCGACCTCCTCAGACTTGGTACTGTTTCAGACGTTTCCATCACCACAATCTCCTCCGCAGGCTCCGGAACCCATGCGATCAACCCCGACTCTCATGGATCATCTTAAAATGTCACAACGAGATCCATTCTCAGCTGGTTTTCTTCCTTCTTTCAATATCTCTCGTGTAAGAGTAGAGTTTTGGTTTACGTCGACTAGAGAGGCTCTTTAAAACGTTTCTGTGATGGTGTGGTTCTGTTACACAGGGGTGTTAAGGCGGGCATGGGAGGGGAAGCCATAACGAAAGGGATTGGCTAAGGTCTGACGAGGGGCCTGGTTAAGGCGTGGTCTGTAAGGAGAGCGTTTTTCTCAGCACTAAAGCGTATCCCAATCCTGACAGCCGGGAAGAGGGAGGTGTTTTTTCAGAAACTCCATCTTCTCGCACCATGCAGCTAAAGGAATAGCGAGCAGAGTACGAAAAATTCCACAATCCAAATTGAAAAGATCAAGGACAAAGTACTTTGCAGTAACATCGTATGTGGCTCGGAAAAACCGTCGGTTTGTACCAGAGATTTTTGTGAGCCAGACTGCCTTAAATGTTGTTCCTGTCCGAGAACATCGAAGCTTCAAGATTCTTCAGATTCACCATACTAAGAACATCCCAATCATTGATGACAAGACGCCAATTGGTCCCTGGAGTTCCCCTTCTTCAACTAATAGCCAGAGTTCCCCCGTCTCGTTAAGTTACCCCCAGCTACACATCCGTAGGTTCCATGACATCCTCGCAGGCGTTCGTGAGGTGCTTGAATTTGCGTATCTCTCACAGTTTCTCTGTAACACCCGTATTGCAACCCAACTCGTGTATGATTGTTACGGGTGTCTCATTATGACCCGCGTCTGATCGTAAGGCTTCGGTACTGACATGGTGAGTGTATATAGCAAGTACACTGCAAGTTATTTTGAATAAGATGGAGAAGCAGAGGCTGGGTGTTGTCTAACACCTAAAACAATGTGGGGGCAAGATAACAATAAAACTGCCCGGAAACAGATCTGGTAAGGGTCATAAAATCATTAAAGGTCATAAAAGGGTAATAAAACTGTCACCCAGATTGAAGGTGGTTGGTTATTCTCTCTCATGAAGACCTAACAACTCAAAATGATAATTACCAAAATACCAGGCAAGCAACTCAACCCGATTCTCAACCACGCAACCTATTTTGCCAAAAAACGACAACCCACATTAAAACAAATCACATTACAAGAAACGAAATTACCAAAATCAGATTTCCAAAAACAAAAAACAACAAACCACCGACTTTAAAAACAAAAACAATCCAAACACCCAACCGCGCCCCACCAACAACCTGCATACCTGAAACAAGCGGTAACAATAAACCTCTTCAATGCCTCCGATTAGCTTGCAACCAAGAATCAGCCTAAAAGAAATCCTAAAACACCTCTTAAACCCCGCAATACATGGAACCACGCCGAACGCAGACTATCACTTTGGGATAATTTACACTAGCTTCCCTGAGCCTGCAAATTTGCGCAAGGTTTAGGTGGAGGGGGATTGCTCCAGCCACAGCCCTTGTTGTGACACAATGCTCCTTAATGACCACTTATCCTCCCAAACATATGCTAATGTGGCATGCAGGCTAAAAGCAAACACATCCACAAGCTGAGTTAGTCAAGAATTGCGATGGCAACGAGACAATCCAGGAAGGTCTACACTGTTGAGGAAGCCTTAGCTCTTTTCCAAGCACTTCCAGATGTGGACTCTGGAAGTAGTGAAGACGATTCCTTCATTTGTGAATCAGAGTTTATCCCCACTGATTCCTCGTCTGATGAGGATTCCAACAGATTCACAGCCGAACAGCCTCTTCACTGAGACCGGACGTAAGCGGAGTCTAAAACAATTCTTGTCGAGGAGGAAGATGAAGAAAGGTCTTTATCCAGAAGGAAAGTCTTCCCAATTCAGCAAGAAAGAGGCATTGTAAAATCGCCACAGAGCAAAAACGCAGGCACTCTGAGAAGAGTCTTCGCATCCAAAAGCGCAGTGCACTGACAGAAGTCCCAGAGAAGAAAAAGAGAAGCCAGAAGAGCAAGGAGCAACAGAAACACCAATTTATTTACATATTTTGCTTTGTTTTTATTTATACAGTTTAGTTTACTGTAGGCTCATAAATGCAATGCAATCCCCCCTATTGGCATAGAATTGTATGTTTTGTCCATCTTATCTTTAGGCTGGGCCAGCAGAGGAGACTGCAAAAGATGGCACTGTTTGGGTCCAGCGACAAATTGAGGAACTGAGCACCATTCAGACAACACCGACAACTCAGACATCATTCACCGATTCAGGACCGACAGAGCTGGCAAGACGCAAAGTGACAAGTCGCTTGCAAAGCTTCCTATGTCTGTTTGACATCAGCATGCTGTCGACCATCTGTGACTGCACAGTTCACAAAGCCCGCAAAACAAACCCTGACTGGAGCACAAGTGTCTTTGAGCTGATGGCCTTCATGGCTGTATTGTTCTTCAGAGGAGTGAATGGCAGAACTGGCGCAATGCGGAACTGCTGGTCAAAATATTTCGGCATTCCAGTAATCATGTCAACAATGTCCCAGGATCGATATCAAGAGTTGATGCGATATTTACGTTTTGATATCAAGGGAACCCGTTTACAACGCTTGCAGACGGACAAATTTGCTGCTATTTCAGACATTTGGGGGCGCTTTGTTCGGAATTGTGTGTTGTCATACAACCCAGGGCAACCCATAACTATTGATGAACAGTTATTTCCAACAAAGGTGCGGTGTCCTTTTCTACAATACATTGCATCCAAACCGGACAAGTTTGGAATAAAGTTTTGGATTGCAGCAGACTTGGACACAAAGTACATGTGCAATGCCATGCCATACTTAGGAAAAGACCCCAGCCGTGCTGCCGGAGAGCAACTTGCAGAAACTGTTGTGACAAGGCTTATGGAACCCTTTCTGGACAGAGGCAGAACTGTCACTATGGACAATTTTTTTACATCATTGTCTCTGGCGAATAGGCTTCTACAGTGCAATACAACTCTGCTTGGCACAATAAACAAAATTCGACGAGAAGTTCCAGACCAAGTAAAAAAAAAAAACAGAACATGAACAATTTTCAACACAGGTGTTCACTTCTGGCGGTGCCCTACTAACGGTTTATGCACCGAAAAAGAAGAAAAGTGTCTGTCTTCTCAGCACGATGCATAAGAAAGTTGAGCTTGAAGGGGATTTGCGGAGAAAACCAAATGTGATCACAGACTACAACCACCTGAAATGTGGTGTTGATGTCCTGAACCAAAAACTGCGTGCTTACACAGTGCGCACCGGAACACGAAGATGGCCAATTGCAGTATTCTATAACATTCTGGACATTGCTGCTTCAAATGTACAGGATCAAATGAGTCAAGACGAACATTCCAGTATCAGCTTGCAGATGAACTGAGAAGGAGGCACATGCAGGCAATTGAACAGGAAAAAGAGAAAAAGCAGGCGCTACGTGAAATGAAAAGGGTTTCTGAAGGGAAAACAACATGCCAAGTGCGTCAGAGTTGCAACAGAAATCGCAGTACAGAGCAATGTGCCATTTGCCACAAGTACACCTGCCGGAAATGTAGAAAAGACTCTCCATTTGTGTGTAAAAATTGCTAAGCAAAAAATGCTAAAAACAAAAAAGTTTGTTGAATTTTTTCACAATTTGTTTTCATTGCAATTTTTATTGAAAAGTTTTCATGACAAAATAAACGTTCTTTTCTTCACTCAAGTCCTTTGTTTACTCATTACTCATTTGGGGGGATGTACTATTCTAATTTGCATGGCAAAGGTCCAACTGATAGGATTAGCATCTCAATACTTATTTGAGGAGGGAGGGGGGGTCTGCAGGACAAACTGAAATCTCCAGGAATCCTAGTGTTAAAGTGGCCAGAGATCTTATCCATACTTTCCTCTATCTCCTGAAGCTGTCCTTGCCATTTACATACCTATAACACTTCTTTGTATTGACAAACATGTACTAGGTGTGGTTTGACCACAATGAAATGAAGAAACCACAACTTGGTCAATCACTCTGAGTTGGCATCACAACTTAACACAAGCAGAACTTTAAAGACAATCATGGACACCTCAGGTATGTTGACTCACTATATAAAATATTCCTTTAACCAAGTAAAATGCTGCCAAACCTTTATACAATAATAAAAATGTAATTTAACATGTCTTTTAAGGTGAAACATCTGTACCAATTTTGTCAACATTCACTGGAAAAACTATCAAACCAGGTATGAACAATACTTAATACATTTTATATTTGCATGCAAAACTTGCTTATTTTGTTTTAATTTGTTTATTGTTTATCATTGCAGGAATAAACATTGCCTTCCTCACATATTCCATATGCCGTGGAATCACAGACCATATCGACAACATTAAAGCTTATATTTATCCTGGAACATTTTTGGCTCGCAGCTTATCCCAACATCTGTTTCACTTCAACCACCTGAAAAATGAAACTTTGATCATTGTTCACATTGGAACCAATGATGTTTATGTTGTGTCAGAAATTGCATTTTGAGCTAAAGTGCTGTGTCATGAGTCCATGACTTCTGGTCGATTCCTGCGTGTTCGAAGGCCACAGTTTGTTATCCTTCAGCTCCAACGAGTCTGCTAAAGTTTTGACGTGGACGTCTAGAGACTTATCCAAGGTCCTGATGTTTTCAGTGATGTTCAAAGGCAACTGTTTCCTACTGAGACGGGTCATTGAACCATCCGCATCTGTAATGACCTCTCTGAATTGCATGCAGACTTGGAGAAAAAACTCCGTTTTTGCACCTCCGTTGGTTGTCAGTGCTTTGTTTAATAACCGAATTGACTGCATACCAGAACACAATTAGAGTTAATTTGAGTGTATTCTAATGAGTAATAGCCCAAATCTGGCATACAGTTGGCGTCCCTTTGCTTTTACTTGTTTTTCTGTGCTTTGTCTCGGTTCCACTCGCTGCGGTCCTGATCGGTGAGAGAAAGCTCTTTTTGGCCGCAAATTCCATAGGTTTTGAGGAATCCGGTCTCATGATGGGCAGCCGCAGCGACTGGATGGGGACAAGGACGGATGAACGACCGAACCACTGTTCTGGTGAGTGTGATTTATTTTGTCTGTCGATCTGAGCTGCGCGGTCGGGGTGTTTTGTGTTTTTTTTGTCTGCATGGTGTTACGAGCTGTTCTTGCCCTGTGAGCCGCGCTGCCTCGTCTGGGGTCTCTGGTCCGGGGTGCGAGCACCGGAGTTTTCTGTCGCTGTTGGGTGCCGACCCCTGGAAAGGTGTCGTGTTGGACAGCCTGTCGACTCCGTTTTCTGGTGTTATAGCCGGTGACTAGGCTGCTTGAGTTTGCGCGTGGGGCAGCACCTGGAGACGAAGTGGGAATTTTAGGTGGATAGTGGAGCATCTATGCTCTATGGGCAAAGAGATGGAAAGCAGTTGCCGCGATCCGGTGACGATCGGATCTATGTGCGGCTAACGAGGTCGAACCAGAAGTAGTGACGGTTGCGACTTAAGTCTTGAAAAAGAAAAAAAAAAAAAGGGGTTTTATTTGTGTTGGACGGACGGAGGCGCTGGGCCATGGGGCGGGTGTTTGTGGAATATTCCTGACTTAAAGTATGATGCTGGTTAAAGCAATAGGCTATGGCTTTAGATGATTACCTGGTTGATGTTATGAAGTCTGGCAGCTGAAAGTACAAACATGACTTAAAGATTTCTGACGATGCGCGTTCTCGATGATCTGGGGAGACAATGCGCGGGCGCGAAGCGAAGAAGCAGCGGTTAAAGGAAAAAATAAAAAATAAAAAATAAGACAGATAAGCGCTGCGGTCTGAGCATGCACTGGGGAACCGGAGGCACTGTAGTTTTTGGGAAAGAGGCAAGTTTGTTCGTTCAGAAATTTAGTCATTTTAGGAGTTTCTATGTAACAGTGTTATCAGACTGATTGGGAAAACTGTCTGGCGTAGTAAGTTCCGCGTGCGGAACTTGACTGTTCTTTTTTTTTTTCTTCTCCCTTTCTTACCCTAATCTATCTTAACCCTTCACTCGCGTGTACATAGCAGACAACATGACAACTGCACATCTGCTTCACCCCGGGAAGTTCTGGGAGTTTCGGAGGAGCTGCGCTGACGGCGCACGGGGGAGAGGCAGCCTCCTGCGCGCTCCAGAGACTGCTGCGCGTTCCAGACTGCTCCAGCTGGAGCCTGTGCGCGCTCACGTTTGGAGGAACTGAACTGATTGCTGTGCATAACAATGTCTCTCAGCCCAGCAGCGGACAGCCGACACAGCCGTGGTGGACCTGGTCAGAGATGAGGGCTCTGACGTCCGTCTTCAATGTGATGGGACATTGGTCAGCAGTGTTCAGCAGTCCGGCAGTGTGCTGGAAAAGTGGGAGGCGCCGGCAGCGGATTGACAGAGTGACGCCATCTGGACGCTGCCGTGGACGAGGGGGTGGGGCCAGGTGACACGTCATTACCACACGTACTGATACACAAGAATGCAAATACTGATAAGACATCGCAACACATTTTTCCCTCTGTCCTTGGCTCTTTTGCAAGAGTAACAACAGTTACTGTTACAGTGCAACATAATTCAGCAGTATTGACAGAGGAGGCAGTGATGGGAGTTACACCTGTTTTTAGATCTTTGCGCGCTGCAGGTGTGATTGTTCATGCCCTGATTCTCCAATCCAAACACTGATGTTGTCGATTTGGCTAATGTTTTTCCGTGTTCGACTACAGGGTGACCTTGGACATCACCCGTCTGTGTCAAGGTTGCTGTGAACAGAACAGGTGTTGTCATTTGTAGGGATGGGTTCTTTTGTCAGGTGTTTGAATTGAATTGAATTGAAAATACTTATTGATCCCTTGTGGATTAATAAATTTAATTTAATGCGAATTATTGAGTTGAACTGAAAATACATTAATAATCCCCGAGGGGAAATTGGCTCGTTGCAGCAGATACAAAAATATACATAAATAGGCAGGGCATTAAATAGACATTAAATAGGCAATAAATAGAAAAAAAAACTGCAAACCTGTAATAATAAAACTGTAATGATGTAATACATAAAATAAATAAAATAGCTTGCAGTTGCTATAGCAACCTCAAGCTATGGCTTGGCAACCTCAAAGCAACCCCAAGAATGGAGACTATTAAAAATGAAAATCTTAATTGTGTTAAATAAAGTAAAAATGGTGACAATTTAATTTAAAATTAATTTCATGTGTTTTTGCTTTAGATTAAAATAGAAGGAAGACAATTAAAAACGATGAGAGCTGGCCTGCAGGGGTCATGCGAAGTCAGCTTGGGAAATAAAAAACCGGGCCATTAGGAAAGTGACATCAAAATGGAGGCTATCTGTTGAAGCGTAAGTCTGCCAGATCCTACTGATGTGAACTTATGTGAATAATAACTGGTTAAAATGTGATGAACAGGTTATTGTTAAATGATTTGTAGTCTAGACTGTTAATGTACATTTCTCACTGCTGTGAAAAGCGACATGACTATATGGTAAAATTATGATAACGAACTTCAAATCGACTTTTTATCTGTTTCATGGCTTGCGCGCTAGTTTCAGATAGCGCTGATTAGAATGAGGAGGCCGGTAATGACATACATATCCATATTTATGCTATTTATTTGGTATTGCAATTAAATTGTCCAGCAACTCCATACAACTGTTTAGCAACACCTAAGCAACTGCAATGAAAATGTTTTGCTGCCGCCATTGTTCATCCTATGAAAGACCGTTGCATCCGTTAGTTAGACATTAGTCTCTACATATAAATAAGTAAATTAACACTTAAGTACTACACCTTACCAGGATTAAATATATAAAATAACAAAATAGACTAATTAACTCTGGCCCACGTGTGCAAATCCAGTGTACAAATATTTCAAATAAGAGATTATCAAAATACCCTGTCTAATAGTAAAGAAAAAAGAGACAGTACCTAGGTTAAACGGACATAGAGAGGTACTATAGATTTTACAGATTTAAAGTGATTGGTTGTATAGTGTGATGGCCACTGGCAGGAATGACATCTGTTCTGTTACAGGAACATGAAGCCTGTGGCTTATTTTTCTGGTAAGCTGGATCCAGATCCAACGTGGATCTCCACGTTGTTTGTGAGCTGTGGCTGCTGCTGAGAAAGCTGTCTATGCTCACTGATCTGGTAAGTTATGCTGTTTTGACTCTTTGGGTACCACATGCCGTGTCTATGACACTGTTGGAGCAGAAAACGTCACATTTGTCTGCTGCTAGGTGGGTTTGGTACTAAACAGTTGCCTTTAACTGTTCATTTCCATCTGAACAGTTCTTTTATTTGACTGTATTAAATCCAGCCACTTTCATGCAGGTCCAGAGGAGTACATCATGCTGGATTTATTGAACTCTCTCCTTGTGAGGGAAAGAAATATGTCTGGTTGTTGTTGACACGTCTTAAAGTTTTAACTTTTCTAAGGATGTCGGCTCCACAGTGGCAGAGGCTTAGCTGAAGGAGATCCTGCCACGGTGGGAATTCCGTCTGAAATCTCCAGTGACAACAGCACTCATTTTGTTAACGAAGCCCTGGTGCAGGTAGGGAAGGTTCTGGGGTTTGGCCTCAGGAGACACTGTGCCTGCCTGTGGGGGCGCTGTTGAGAGGGAGTATGGTGTCTTGACTTTTGAGTTGGTACAGTGTTGTGCAGGAACAGGGTGTCCTGGCTGAAGGCTCTGGGGGCTCTACCTGTCATGCTGTGGACTTGAGGATGCAAGTGCGATCGAGGGCTACTCTGAGTCTGTTCGTGATCCTCTTTGGCCAGACCAACGCCGATGGGAGTGATGCACCAGATGAGTGTTTCCTTCCATCATCTGAATTGTGTGAGAATTCTGTGTTGTCGTATTGAGTTGCACTCTATATTGACACAGATTAACTCACAGGTGATGGTGCCCAGCCTGTACCAGCCAGTGGACCCCTGCACAGCACTCAGCCAGGAGAGTGGGTCCTGATGCGAGACCTGCTTCAGAGAGGCGCTAGAGGAACGGAGCAGTGGAACGGTCTTTTCCAGGTTCTGCTGACGACCCACACTGCTGTTAACATAGCGGAGCGGGCGACCTGGACTCACACCTGCCCCTGCAAACAGTTCCTGATCCAGCTTCTGGCTGCTGGATCCCCAGGTTCCTTGGTATCTCAGGCTGCTGGAGCCTGTTTGTACCTCTGAGCACACATACACGTACACACACATAGACGTACACATACATACACATATACACACACACACACACACACACACACACACACCTGAGCTTGGACAGGAAGGAGGTACTAGAAAATAAAAATTAAAAAAAAGAGGAAAAGAGAGACTAATGTTTTTCCAACCAGAGACTGTTACATCACATATTCTTCATCCCACACTGCTGAGCGAGAAGAAGATGGATCCTCCAAGGCTTCCACGATGGGGGAGTGGGGGGGTCCGGGAGGGGGTGAATGTAATATGAAATATGACTATAATATGGTTTTTGGTTCTTTATTTGTTTATTCATTTATGTTTTATGTTATCATTTTCCTGTGTTTTTGGTTTTATACTCATGTGCCAGGAACATGTGCGACAGCCATGATCTGCTTGAGACGTGTCCATTCCTGACTATTTGGGTATTTGATTTATAATACGAAATTCAAATGTTGTAACTCAGCTTCAGGATCAGAGCGTCTACATCTTGGTTCACAGCAAGTCCTTCATAAAGTCCATCACTTTGTGAAGCTCCTGTTGTTTTCTCGTTCGTGTTCTCCTCGTGGGCGGCTTCTGGGAAAAAGCGTTTGTGGTCTCGCTAGGAAGGCCGCATGTGGAGTTCAACGTCGAGATAATAGTGAGGGGTGTCTCCACCCTTACTTGTCATCTTTAAATATCTCTGAGCTTCTCATTTAGGTTAATAATTTGGATGTTACTGCTAATTCTCAGGTTTATCAACACTTCTTTATGGGTATTTATGATTCGTTGACTCATTATCATGTCCAATTATTAGTTAATAATTAGTTAATTATCCCTGTTATCTGTTTCCAAGCGTGAGGTCTAGCCTCATGTTAATTGCGTCTCAGTGGGGCAAAGTTCTTAGGGGTTTAGTTCCTCAGAGGGGTACTATAAATTTGGTCGGCCAGGTTGGCAATCTGGCGTTTGATTGAACCTTTGAACCTTACATCCTTAGCCTCAGAGGGGGTTTGGGATGTCACAATGGAGATGCAGCACCACAGGGACTCAGCGGAGCCCTGGGGGTTTGATCTGTGGACATGGCTGACCTTAGGGTCCTGGTACTCAGTATTTTTTGAAAGTGTTTTTACTCCATTCCTGTTTGTTTTGGTTCTGTTTTTATTTTCATGTGTGATTCCGTGTTTACGCCACATGATGCTAAAAGCAATGACAACATCTTTCTTGCGTGATCAGAGGTCTGATTTGTTCCCCGACATCAACTGGGGGTGCACCTGCGGGTGCTTCTGAGAATTGAATGTTCTTTGCTTTAGATAGTCTTGTGGCCTTTTTTTCCCACTGGGTTTTTTGGCCTAGTCTAGAGTAGATAGTCTCTAGAGGGTCTTTTGCCGTTCCCCTTATTTTCGGAATCTGACAATCTAAATTGTACTAAAATTCAAAATTCAAACCCTAAATTTAATCACTTTAATCATTTTAACCAATCAACTGATTCCAATCTGAGCTGCAAACCCGTGAAACATAGCTGGGGACGGGTGTTTGGCCATTAGAGGGATCACATTCAATAGAGTAGACTGCGCTTCATTATTCCCTGTTTAGCTCGCAGTTGTGGGCAGGGCACTTTGGGCGGGAACAGCGTGCTCTACTGCTGTGATCTAGATAAGCTTTTCATATATGCAAAGAAAATGAGGTGCAAATACAAAAGTAGGGATTGTTGTGTCAGAAATTGCATTTTGAGCTAAAGTGCTGTGTCATGAGTCCATGACTTCTGGTCTCGATTCCTGCGTGTTCGAAGGCCACAGTTTTGTTATCCTTCAGGCTCCAACGAGTCTGCTAAGTTTTGACGTGGACGTCTAGAGAACTTATCCAAGGTCCTGATGTTTTTCATGTGATGTTCAAAGGCAACTGTTTCCTACTGATACTGGGTCATTCTGAACCATCCGGCATTCTGTAATGACCTCTCTGAATTTGCATGCAGACTTGGAGAATAAAACTCCGTTTTGCACCTCCGTTGGTTGTCAGTGCTTTGTTTAATAACCGAATTGACTGCATCACCAGAACACAATTAGAGTATAATTGGAGTGTATTCTAATGAGTAAGATATGCCCAAATTCTGGCATAACAGTTTACAACAAATGCAACAACTAATTGCACATATACAGGATAAATGCCAAAAGACTGTTTACTTTGCTGTATCTGCAATTTTACCCAGACCATGTGATGACTACAAAAAGCAAAGTTTAAGACTACTTCTAATATGATTTTCCTTAAAAGCAACAAATTATTTTTGACTGGAGCTAAACCTATGAAACATCTGTACAAACAAGATGGATTACATTTGACAGTTGAGGGAAAACAGAAACTGTGTTTACATATTTCAAGAAATTTCTTTGACACTTCTGTCACCATCAGTAATCACTACCTACATGATTTTACATCATCGCCTACTCTAATATAAATGTTATGAATAATGAAAATTAAAAATAATTCCAATTTATGTACATTTACAACATTCAAAACATATGTTGTAATGCAATATAAATGTTGTAACAAGTGATACACAATAACTATGTGACATAATATATAACAATTGTGAAAACAAATATTAATTTGAAAATCAATCCAAATTATATTCACTTTTTCCACAACAACACATACCAAAAAATAAACTGTTTTCTTACACTACAAATAAAATTGGTGTGGTAACAGCACTCTCAGTATTTCCACCAAAGAGGTTATACTTGCCAGCATTTGTTTGTTTGTTTTTGTTTGTCTGTATTCAAGATTAAAAAAAAAAAAAAAACTATGGATGGAATTTGATGATATTGTCATAACTTGTCAAAAATATGAAAATAAAATAATTGATTTCATTTTTGGTGTGATCCAAAACAAATCCTGGATTCTGGATCACTTTCACATTTTCAGAAATCGTTCACTTAGAAAGTGTCTGTACTCTCCACATACTATTCTAGTTTTAATAATAAGTCATTTTACAAATCTAAAATGACATGTCAATAAATTCACAAAACTGTACTAAAATTACATGAGAGCTGTCATTCCATATAAAGAACCATTTACTGTGGTATACTGTGTAGGGGTTCTCACTTCACTTATTAATAATTGGTTATGCCGAGGTGCCACCGACTTTATTAAAAGGCGGAAAATTTAGATTAAAGAATAACTGTAGTGAGAAACTCGGTTGTGGGTTCTTGACCACGCCAATGCTTGGGAAAAATTAATCATAGGAGTCCGACCAGCTTTAACAACATTTATTCAGACACAGACAATAAACATAGCATATAAGGCACTTATAGGAAAAAGGGGTAATAATCAGACAGTTTATAAATGCAGCAAACGTAACTCTAAGTCTTTTGATTGGCTAGAACACAGGAAGAGGCTGCGGCAAGTGGAAGAAGGAAGAGAGAGAGGGAAAAATAAACACAGGCGGGCGCCTGTGAAGTTACTGTTTATCAGAACTATTAATCGTGGACCTGGAAAGGTTTAAACCACTATCCTACTAAAGAAAAATAAAACAAGGTTCTAAACTTGACTAACGGTTGAATGATGGTCGTTGGACCGAGTCGACTACGGTAGATGCCAGATGTAAACACCGGAGACCCAATCCCGCCCGTTCACCTACCAGGGGAAGTTTTAGCTCGTGCCGGTCGTTGGTCAAAGACAAACGGCCACCAGGTTCTTCCGATCTCCGTTGAGGTCGACGAATGGGAACAATTCTGCCAGCAGAATTGTGTGGACGTCACGGCGAGCTTCTACTTCTCGTCTGGCGGTCGTGGGTCGGTTGATCTGCCGGTGGCGGAGCTGCTGGACCGTAGTCGGACGAAGTTCGGTGTAACACGAACTTTATCTCTCGGCCAAAAGATTAGTGACTCAACACTTTCCGGAGAAAGTTGTTGCGGCAAAAAGAAAGTTGCAAAAGAGTTCAAAAATTCGAAAGGAGATCAGCGGGGAGCGTGATCTCTAGCGGCGCTGCTGTGAAACTCTTAAAAAAAGCGTCCTGCGTTGCTGTGGGAACGCCGGACGGAAAAAGGTTGGTCGGCTGAGACTTAACAAAGGGACGAAGTCCGCTAAAATTCTAAGTCTCGACAAAAGAGAACTTGGCCAAAGTTCAAACAAAAGAAAGTTAACGAGAGCTTCAAGAGAAAGTCTAAGAGAGATTCAAAAGTTTGAAGAGAGATTTGAAGAGTAGTTTGAAGAGATTCTGAAGAGAGTGAGACAAAGACGCGCTGCCTCTTTTATATCTTTGAATATTCATGAGAGCGCAGGGATGGGCTGTAGTCGGACCATTTGGCTGGTCTTCCTGTGTTCCTCTTTTCCCGGCCATGGTCTAATCATAGTCTACTTTCGTTGTGGTTTGTTACATTACATGTGGTAATTACTTACATGTACACATTTTAGATTATGTTTGAATGACATTGTATGATACCAACACATTACACAAAGTTTGTTTTATTTTAGACGTAAGTGGATAGAACTTGTTGTTCTTATTTTTATACAGTCCGTCGCCATCCGTCTGCAGTACCCTTTTTCGCCCGGCAGATGGCAGTGTTGTCACGTGGGTCTCGTTCCGTCTGGCTTCAATCAACAAAGATGAAAAGGCAGTGCTTTATTGTTCGACAGCCCTGAAGCCCAAAAGGGGGGTTTTCTTATCTGCATTCCTGTGAAATTTATGCAGGATCTTGTCTGGTTCCTGTGAAAATTTACATCCAGTATGTGTCAGAAACTCGGATTTACACCGGCAGGGGTCATTGGTCTGAGGTGACTTTATTGTTCTAGAAATGTTTGAGACAGTCACTTTGCCTGCTGGCCTCCAAAGAAAAAGGGTTGTTTTCCTCTCAGCGTAATTAAATTCACATGTCTGCTGTGACCTTTTGGTCTGAACGTGTATTCCTGAGGGGGGGGGGGGAAGGAGACGTCTCTGGTGTCTCCATGCTCCTCAGGTATGAGAGGAGCCAGGGCACACACACACCCACAGGTTGAAGAAGAGTAATCAGCCCTTTTATTCTCTTATTTTAATAACCAAGTGGTTCATCAAGAAGAGGATCCTACATCATCCCCCCTTTGATTGAAGTCGTATCCATAGATGGCTTCGATCACTCCAGGGATCCAGTCTGAGGAAGGAAGGTCTGAACAGGGTTAGATCGGTATCTCACATGGTTACATCTGGCATTTGGTCTACTGGTTTGTGGTCCTATAACAGCAATCCTATTCCTAGGTGAAAACATTACACGGACTCCATGCTTCACTTTGTGGGGTTTTATTTCTTTGTCCAACTTTATATGGTGAAAATCATTACAAGCATGCAAGACGGGATGAAACACAGACATACAGTGACTAACCGGAGCATATGACCCGGTATAATGAGAGCCTACATACACTAGCTCTACGTGGAGTGGACTACAGGGTGGCTAACCCACCAAGCTTATAAGACCGATACACATTTCTTTCCTAAACTACATCAAAAAAAAAAAAAAATAATAATACATGCTACGTAATAACGGAGAAACAGTCCTAAATTGACACACGGGGAAGGGAAATCGAACTTAACAGGGACAATGGGGAAGGCTTCCGGCACACAGGGTGACCGAAGGGAATCAGGGGATTGACACCCCCCTTCTGTTGACCTCAGTTCGTTCTCAGGAGGGGTTTTTTTTTTTTTTGGATGGCGAGACGGTGAAGGTTGACTGGGCTCAGCTAGTCCTGCGAGTCTTCAGAGCTCGCTGGTGAACTCGAGAATCGCAGGCGAGTAAGACTCTCCGTTGTCCCTGAGCTCCACCTCCTCATCGAGGGTTAAACGGGGGCCGCACTCGGTGCTAAGTTCAGGTCTTCTTCGCTTAGCACACTTGTTCAGCCAATCAGTACAGCGGTTGAGCTGGAGTTGCAACGAGCGAGTGCGCCTGCAGTAAAGGAAACCTAGGGTGAACATAGAGAGGTAACTGAGTACCACAAAGACGGTTATCACCGTGTCCGGTGTGGACCAAGCGTAGGCCACGGGTTGATATGGGCGCCGTTTCGACGCCTCGATCTCCTTCAAGACCTCGCCGACGGGTCCGACATCTATGGTTTGAGACCCCTCGTACTGGATTCGGGTGAGGGTATCCGGGTCCAGTTCGAGGGGGTGTTCGGAGAAGAAATCGGAGATCTCGATTTCACTCTCGTATTGTGCGGGAGGTAGATGGTACAGGGCTAAGTCATCTATGTGGACGATGGCGCCCTCTGGGACTTCGATCCACATAGTGTTGTCGGGCAACTCTATGCAGGTGGAAGTGTCGTGTTGGTCGTAGGCGAGGGTCGCAAAACCGGCGGGTGTGTTTATCAGCCAGCGCTGTCCCACCACTTCGGCTGCGGTATCGACCACTTGGCGCCGAGGGGTCAGCTTTGTGGGGCATTGGGAATCGCCCGTAAGGGTCTTAAGACCACAAATGCCGCCAGTGGCGTCGCGCACGAAGGGCTTGCTGGGGCACAAGTAGTGGATGTCGCGAGTTATGGTGCACATTCGCAGGTTTGGGGCGAGGTACAAATCCGGGTTATTGTCATGGTATGCTACAATCGGGGAGGTCTGGACCTTCACGTGTGTGTGTCGTCCTTCCAGAACCCAACGTTGATGACATCCTTGAGCCGGTAGATGTTGTCGAGGGTCACTATTGGGAGGTGGATAATAAATGCCAACTCCCTGGCCTCTGGGTTCACGTAAATCGGCACCGAGCTGCCCAGAGTGTAGGCCAGGTGGGCTTGTAGGGGGGTCCCTAGCTCCCTGGTGGCCGTCGACAAGATCTCCTGCACTAAATCCAGGGACACCAGGTAAGGCGGAATACGACCCATCACTAGAGTGTCGATGGATGAACTTATGTCCTTCTGCAGGTCGGACATCAGCATCATCACTAGTTCCGATCGAGCATGGTCAATTCGGGTAATGTCCACTAGTGTGTTTAAGACCTTCGCCATTTGTCCCAGGGCGTCACTGTGGGAGTTCAAAACTAACACAGTCCCCTCTACAGTTTTTCCCACAGTTTGAAACTGCGCACTTTGTGTGTCGAGCTGCTTCTGGATATTAGGGATCTCGGCCTGCAAATCCGCCACGTGTCGCTTGAGGTTCGACAGGCTGACGGCGTTTACAGCCGAGGCTCCGAGACTGAAAAGAGAAGCTACCGCGGAGGCCGCGGTCAGCAGTCCCCCGAGAAACCTCTTCTCCCTTCGGTTGACACCGCCGAGTTCGTGCTGCGTTATCACGAACTTCTGGAGCTGCTCCAACATGTGGGTAATGTCGGCCTCAGAGTGTTGGACCGCATTCCTGATCCACATGGTGCCAGCCCAAGATGTCATATCGGCCTGCGCCCTGATATGTTTCTGGCAGACAGCGTCGGGACTGAACCTGACGAAAATCCTCTGGGTGTGCCAACGACAGTTTGTGATTAGTAGTCCGGGCTGCTCCTTAAGCACAATCCCAGACTCGGGGCCAGGTTCCACGACTTCAGGGTTCGTGGGGGTGCTCATGAGGATGAGCGTCAGGATCGCTAGGGCCATGGTCATCGTTCTAGTGGGGAGTGAGAGCATAAGTATTGTTAGAGTCGAGTTGGAGCAAGCGTTATTTACAATCATCATGTACCAATCCTGCAAAAAGGTTTCGTGGGCCAGTACCCACACTTTTGTGAGTTCGCTTTGACACAACTATTCAACTTACCCTACACAGAGAAGTCAACTCACAATTATTGCCCTACCAGTCTGTGCGGTCAGTTACCGTCACAGGAGTGCTAATTGCCTGACTATCTCTGGGAACACAAGTATATGATGGTTCTAATTACTATTGGGTTTTGAGTGGTCCCCTGTGAGTCCCATGGGGGTTCGGTGCAACTTGACTTGGTTGCGGTGGACCCATCTAAAAAGGGGGTCCTTTCTGCCCTGACTTACCCTGATCTGATACACCACTGGTGACAGTTTGTCGGTGATCAGATGGGGTCCTGTCCAACGGGGAAGGAGCTTGCGAGTGAGCTTCCCTCGCCCGGCACCAGATCCGGTGTGTTGTATGAACCGGTAGTACCACACTCTGTCACCTACCTGAAGTTCTGCGTGCGAGGCTTTTTGATCGTAGTAGGCTTTCTGGCCCTTAGCTGAGCTCTCTAATTGTTTTTGCGCATACGCGAAAGTCTCGCGTAGGTGTGCATGCAGATCAGCGAGGTATTGGTGCGTAGTGTATGCGGTAGCGACGCTGATTTCTCCTGGTTGGTAGAGGAGGTGTAACGGTAAGATCATTTGTCTGCCTGTCATCATCTCGAAGGGTGAGACGCCAGTTGATCTATGTGGCGTGGCCCTAATAGCCATCAAGACCAGGGGTAGTTTGACATCCCAGTCTTTGTGGTTGGATGCCACATATTTCTTTAGGATGTTGACTACGGTTCGGTTTGCTCTTTCCACCTGGCCTGAGGATTGGGGATGATGGCTGATGTGGAATTTTGCTTTCACCCCTAATGTCTGCCAGACTTGTCGCATCACGTCAGCGGTGAAATGTGTTCCCCGGTCGGTGTCGACGCGGCTTGGGAGCCCAAATCGCGAAAAGACGTGATTCATCAACAGGCAGGCCGTTGTTTCGGCCGTGTCGTTGGCGGCTGGGAGGCACTCAATCCATTTGGTGAACGCACAAGTTACCGCCAAGAAGTATTTGTTACCTCGTGTCGACTTGGTAAGAGGTCCCACCCAGTCAATCTGGAGATCGGACCAAGGGAAAGAGATTCCCCGTCGTTGCAGGGGAGCTCTGTGCGTTGCTGTCGCGGGTTGGTGCTGGCCGCAGACCAAGCAGCCTTTGATGTAGTCTGCTATGTCCCGTTTCATTTTTGGACAGAACGCAACCTGTCTTAACGCTTTGTATGTTGCCTTGATGCCTTTGTGACCCGCCGAAGGGATGTCGTGGGCGTGTACTAGCATCACCCCCCTTTGTTTGCGTGGAACCATGAGCGCTGGCGAAGGGTGTGCCACGGAAACACACACCAGGATGCCCTTGACCAATCGAAGTGAAGAATGTATCTGCAGTAAGGCAGCAAGGTCAGGGATGTCGTTGACATCCGCTGGCACAGGGTGCGCATCGGGTCCATCGGTTAGGTACGCGACCATAAAGGAAGTGGCAGGGTCTTGGGCCTGGCAAGCGATCAAATCGTCGTCGGTGAACGTAGGTTCGACGGATAAGGAGTCCAGCGGGCGATTCGCGGTTGGATCAGCGGCAGCAGCCCTAGTCATGACGCAAACGGATGCGATCAGGGTGGGAGGGCGGGAAATAGGTAGCCACGCCTGTTCGAAGTGCCAAGGTGTGCCTTGTAAGGCGCCCTGTTTGGCCATCATGTCCGTGCGGTCGTTAAGTTCCTTATCTAGACCTGGAATGCGGGAGTGGCCTCTGACCTTTTTCCAATAGATTTGCATCTCATTGGACGTGATCAGATGGTCGCAGGCCATGAACAGGTCCTTGTGTTTCACCGACTTATGGTTGGAAGTGCGAAACTCGTTCCGTTTCCAAATCTGGAGGTGGCACACAAAACTCATACGAGCATAATTCGAATCAGTGCATATGAGGATTGTGCGGACGTCGTGGTTCACTGCTAGCTGCAGTGTAATCAGAATCGCGGCAATTTCGGCGTATTGCGACGTTTGTGGACCGAGCTGAAATCCCTGGGGGTTGCATGGTTGGTCGTTGAGCCATACCACGCCTGCCCCGGCTTTTACGTGTTGCTCGTGGTGGTATGAGCAACCATCCACGTATGCCGTGACCATGTTTTCGCAGACATCGTGTTCGAAGTAGTGGTGGTGTGGGTTGGCGGTTGGTGTTGGTTCGCTCGGAATGGTTATGGTGGAGGGTGTATCGTTGATGCACCGGTGGCACGCCGCTAAATCGGTGCCCAAGGGACTCTTTTTGTTTTGGGCATATCGCACTTCGATGTTGAAACTATGCAGTGCCATTAGCCATGAAGCCACTCGAGCGTTTGTTACAACGCCGTCTCTGATGCGTTGGCTGTTCAGAAATGTGACGGGTTGGTGATGAGTTTCCAATATCACCTTTTGGCCACCAACGTAGTTGGAAAAGTGTTTGACCGCCCATACCGTGGTCAGCAACGCTTTCTCGCAGTCTGAATATTTAAGTTCGGGCGCGGAAAGTGTTTTTACTGGCATATGCCACCACTCTTTTGTCTTGGTCGTGGCACTGGTAAAGGCCTGCGCTCAGGCAGTGGGTGGAGAATCCTGCGTCTAGGTGGAATTCCTTATCGCAATCCGGATAGGACAAACATGGGGCTGTGCACAATTTGTCCTTAAGGGTTTGCATCGCCTCTTGTTGGCGTTCTTCCCAAGTAAATGGTACATCCTTGCGATGCAAATCCATTAGCGGTTTTGCGATGTCAGCATACCTATCGATGAAGTGGCGCGAGTAATTACAGACACCTAAGAAACTCAGCAGCTCGGAGACATTGGTAGGTGCTGCGATGTTGGCTACGCCCTGCGTTCGGCTGACTTGGGGTTGGACCCCTGTCGAGCTTACCAAAAGCCCAACGTAGTTTACCTTGGTCCTGCACCATTGGCATTTTGCCAGAGAGACTTTGGCTCCAGCCTCTGTTAGTTGTTGGAGGACGTGGTCGATTTCTTTTAGGTGCGCTTCTAGGGTGTCATTACGCATGAGGATGTCATCTACGAAGATGAGCGTACCTCGTTGTCCTGCGTCCGGGCAGGCTTTGTTTAAGAAGATGTTGAACTCCGGCTGGTGAGTTTTGCATAGCCAAAGGGACACCGGGTGAAGGTGTATTGGCGGTTGGCGAACGTGAAGGCTAGTTTGTGTTGGTCGTCAGGGTGGACCGGAATGGTCCAGAATCCTGACGCCACGTCCATGGTTGAGAAGTATCTGGCATTGCGGACTTTTGGCAGTTCCTGTTCCAACTGGGTCATGGGCCACCGAGACAGGGGAACCTGTTGGTTCAACCGACGGTAGTCTATGGTGAGCCTCCATTTCCCATTTGGTTTAAGGACCGGCCAAACCGGCGCCGAATATGTGCTGTTGCACGGTCGAATGATACCACTCTTCAAGAGACCGTCGATCTCTTGGACTGGTTCGTATGATGCTAACGGTATTTTGTACTGTCGCACGAATGTCGGAGGCGCGCCTGGAGGTGTGGGGATACGCACGGAGTGTATTGCAGTGAGTCCGCAATCCAATGAATCTCGCGAGAAGATCGATTGGTGTTTGTTTAACACTTCGCGAAGTTTTTGTCGTTCGTCGTCATTAACTAGGGCGTCGGCTTCTTCGATTACCCGTCTTATGTCGTCGTGTGCTGTTGGTTGGGGATTAGGGTTAGCGTCTGAGGGCTCGGTTGTCCATGCTCGCTGGAGCTGGTTTGGACCTCAATTGTTTGAACAAGTAGTTGATCGTTCTGCGACAGATCAATTCTTGCCACCGAGTCCGTTTGGAGCGTGGAAACTGGAATGAGGGTGACCAGTTTGGAGGGTAGAGTATAAACTACCTCTGCGGCCGGATGGTCACCCTTAAGCGTGAATGGGATTTCTCCCACTATTGGCACGGTGAGCTCAAAATCGTGGATTTTGTGCTGACGAGCCAAGCCTAGTCGGAGTCGCGTTGGACCTGTATGAGACCCGTGGTGCGGTTGTTTACTGTTATGGTAATGGTGCCTGACTCTAGACTTACCAGAGCATGGCACCAAGGGTAGACCTAAGTCGTTAGGAGTTGGGACGGCTGGAAGAATGCCTGGTGGTGATCCAAACCCTGTCCTGGTGACACATGCAGCCGTATGGCGACGTTGCAGGTCCTTTCAGGTATTGCAGTGTTTTCGGACGTTATCACTCGGCAGACTTCTGGAATGGTTTAACCCCCCTTTAGTTGGTTTTCATCAGGCGGGCGCTCGAAGCGTGGGTGGAGGCCCACAGGGTGTTGTTTATGGTGTCCACTTGGACACCTAACCGCGCGAGTAGTTCACTTCCAATGCAAATGGCATGTGGAAGATTTGGTAGATCAGGAAGTTGTGTGTCAGCTTCCTTTGGTTCCATTGAAGGTCTAGGGAGCATGCCCCCGTGGACCTGACTACGTCGTTGGGGAAAGGGTCCAAGGTGAACCGAGAGGACATTCGCACTGACCGCATATCTGGGTGGTCTACCGCTAGCGCATCGAACAGCTCTCGGTTGATAGCTGATCGGTCCGCTCCACAGATACAGGCGGACGTCTGTCACGCGGTGTCCGTAGCATTCGATGCCGTTGGTTACCTGGGGACAGAATGGGTTGTCTGTCTTGGCTGCCTGAAAGGACATAAAAAGTTCTCCCCGTTGCAGAGGGACACTTTCTGGCGACTTCGGTGGCGTCTGTTCGGCCAACGCCGGGTTCTCAGAACCGGATGGGTGGTTACGGTCTGACCAAGGGAGTTTGGTTGCTTCCGTGTTTTCACCCGATGGAGCGTGAAGAAGTAGCACTGGGTCTCCCTCAGTTCGTGGACCGGAAGGGTCAGAGGTTGTCGAACTTGGGCCCAGAGCTTTTGTTGTCTGAAGTCGATTAAAGGTTCAAGTGATTGAGCAAGTCCTTTCCTACCAGAATGGTATGGAGTCAAGAGGAGAGATATAGACTGGGTGAACCAGTGTCATTGGACCAATAGACAACTGGACAAGTGAGACCGATGTCAAGGTGGTTGTTTTCATGGGAGAAAGGTCTTACCTCCAAGGAACATGGGTGCAGCTTCAAGTCCTTATTGGCTTGATTTCGCGGCCGAACGCAGTTGTCGAAAAAGTGAGGTTGACATGATGGTGATATCTGCTGCAGTGTCAAGCAAAGCATCACAGGTTACTACTTCTTCTAATGTCAGCGACAAATAGAATTTTCAAGCGAACCCCTTTTCGGTGAGGTGACAGATAAACTGGGTTACTGGGGGTTCGACCTGGACAGATGAATCGCCTTGGTTAGGGAACTTGTCTTTCTTGT
>JAGFBZ010001654.1:0-68395 GCA_018398805.1 Hirundichthys speculiger | reverse complement strand
TTTTTAAAGGTTTCTTCCATATGTGTGGTTCTTTTGCTCCTGGTTGCACTGTTTTTTGCTGAGTTGTTGATATTGCTTCCATGCAACAATGAAAGTGATTTATTGCAAATACCAAACAGAGGCTCGCTCATTTATTCACGTTTGAGGGGGGTGTGCACATTTATTCACAGTTACATAATGGTATGTTTGTGTGTGTGGGTAGCAATATCCAGTTTTGTTTTACCAAGATATGGTGGAAATTACAAAATGTCTTTTTTTGTTGTTGTTGTTTTACCTTGCTTTTGAGCTGATGAGTTAAAATTCGACTGGAAGTAATCATAAAATGTAATTATAAAAATCAATTTGACAAAATGTGCTTGCATTGAAAAATAGAGCCGCAAGAAAGGGAGGTGAACTGAAAAATTAGAGACAAATTGCCAAGTGATTTGAATAATTTAGAAGTGATTAGATTTAAACAGAGATCACAATGTGAAAATAGAGTCATGTTTCATAAAGATGTCATTTATCGTCTGAGGATAGAGGCCTTGAGGATAAAATAAAAATAAATCATGGACTTTTATGCAAATGCTTGCAAATTCAAAATATAAGTACTGAAAATATAAGTGGATTGAAAAAGAATGATCAGCTACCTGATGTGACATCTCTGCTCACTTTTATCCTTATTAATCTGCATTAATTCTTGTTACTAGCCACGCCCACTCAGTAAAGCATAGTTGTTGACTTCTTCTAAATATCGTGGGCCATCAGTCCCCTCGCATTTCCACTTGACAGCAACACGAACGTCACTGTGGCCACAAACTCCAGCACCCAGTCCACCTGAAAGCAGTCTGGTCAGATCCATGGTCCGGCCCGGTGGGGGGGTTTTGAATTTTCTGGTGTTATGATAATCATTCAGAACCCTTTCAGGATCTCACAAGGGTTCTCCTACATGATTTAATGGGGATTTACTTGAGCAGATATACTGTACATTGATCCCTCGCCAATTCGCGCTTTAAGTTCCGCGGTTTTAGTTATTTGTGGATTTTTCAGAAATATATAATATAATAAAAAAATCAAGAAAAAAATCAGGGAAAACATCACAGAATGTTGTGCGCGTTCTCTCACAGTGAAGAAATGTTGTGGCCTTATGGGTAATGGAGTGGCCTTATGGGTAATGTAGTGTGTGTGTCGTGGGACGGCAGAATGAAAACGAGGTTAGATGAAAAGTGTAGTGAGCATCAACAGCAGCCCAGCGTGTATAGATTTACATTCTCTGTTAACCGACAGGAGCCCAACAATACAACCTGTGTGATGTTACAAGTTCATACAGTGACAGAATAAAGTGCTCGTTCCATGCGGAGAAAACCGGACTTTTTCTTTTATTGTTGTTAGCGTGCTAGCCGCTAATTACGAGCCAAAAATAGCACAATACCAGCGGTTTCTTTACTACGGTTCAGAGACCAGAGGCTGTGAAGGTAACAGAAAGACCACAGTTGAGCCTTTGTCTTGTTTCGCTACTTTTTTGCGATTTTAAAACATATTTTAAACACATTATTTAAGGCTCAGGGGGTTCCGGCTCCAGTTTGCGGATTTTGATTTTCACGGGGGGGCGCCGGTCCGAATTAACCGCGAAAAATAAAGGATCACTGTATTCTCTGACCAGCCAAAGTCAGTGATCCTTCATTGCAAAATAACAAAAATGACAGAAAAAACCAGGGGTCGATATACCAAGGAAATATCTCCAATGACAACATAATTCAAGAGAACTGGACCGCAGCTGTGTTTTTTTTTTTTTTTTTATTTTTATCACTTTTGAATCCTTGGAAATCTGAAAGCATGACTATAAAATTGTTTTCTGGGGTTTTTTTGGGGGGAGATTTTTCATTTTTCTTTTCAAAGCAGAAGGGAGGAAGTTTCTGGATGATCTCAGACTGGTATTGAATGATATTCTGAGTAGAAATAAAAACAGACAAACCAGGCTGACAGACAGTTGATACTGTTGAGCAGAAAATGAAATGGTTCATCAGATAATAACTGCTGCGTCGGATAGAATATCGACAAAGTGCTGACGCTAGCCTACAATAATATCCAAAGAGATATTAAAGAAAATAGGTGGCAGTTTTAAATTTAGAGTATAATATAACGTAGCGGTATTCTCGTCTTCTTCATCAGTGCGGGACAGCTTGTTTGCTCGCCACCCTCCCTACAGGCCTCCTGCGGACTACGTGGCTTTCTGCCTGGAACAGCATCACATTTCAGGGGATTCACACGGCGCCACGATCGCACACCTGCACTCACGAGCGTGCCAGGAAACTCACAGCAAGCGACGGTGATGTATGAAAATACAGCAGCTGAGTGGTGTACGGATGTGATGATGACCGCGTGTCTTTGTGTCTGGCTGAAGATAAGCTGAGGACAACGAGGCAGCACATGCGGTTTTCAGACGGTGATATCTGGGGCATGACTCAATGACCTTGATTTTGCAAAGGAGCGCACACATCGGACACAGTTATCTCTCTCTCTCGGTAACATACGGCGCGTTTGCTGATGAGGAGGGAGTGTGTGGCTTTGTAAATCTAAGGGACAGTGTCTTCTGTGCTTATCTCCCCTCAAGGTCGCTGATGCAAATTACACTACAGCACACAAAATGTTTTTCTTATATTCAGCTTAGATTCCACGCACATTGCGAAACTGTTCATCTTTGTTACTGATATGCAGCAAAAGTCATATCACACAGCTTGTCCCAGTGCAGTGATTATCATTTACTCATACATTAATTCCAGCTTTTCATTTTCTCTGTTTATGAGAAAAACACAAAAAAATCCACCAAGGAAAAAGGGATTTTGAGACGAGCCCAGTTCCATTTAATTAACTCTTTATTGTTGAAAATAAAACAGTAGGACATCTGTGAAACAATAAATATTCATTAGTGACACCGCGTCTGTTCAGGTCTCAGTTGGATCTATCAAATCCATCTGTGGTACAGTCCTCAGAGTGAAGCTGATCTACATTTTATTGATTGAAGTGCTTTTAGCAACAAAACGACCTACTCAATGTGAAGAAATTTCTCAAACCTAAAGTAGATGTTAGTTCAAAAAAAAAAAAGAGCAGTGGAATTTTGGACTATGACTATCACAGAACTGAACCCTCCAATATGTTGACCCCGTTTAAATCAAGTAGCAACGCTGTTGCCAGTGCCTTGTGAATAATAGTTAAAATTGCTGTTCACTGAGTCACCACAGGGAGTGGCTCCAAAAGCATGTCAATCTCCATTGAAGCCCATGTTAAAAATGTTCAACTTTACAGCAGAAATAAACATATTTACAGTCTGGTACAAAAATTATTTTATCTCCCTAGCTAGATTTCACATCCAAGACAACGCATCTGGTAAAATTATATAAAGCCACAATTTTTTTTTTTTTTGAGTGACAGCTGCATTGCAGTCTATGATCATCGCTTTATCTTATAGTGCCTAGCTTTTTTTAGTGAAATTGATATCAGAGCAGTGAATTAGGAACTAAGAGAGCATAATCACTCTTATTTAAAGCTAATATGGCTTGTTATGCTGTTGATTGAACTTGCAGCCCACCATATCTGGCTCTGAATTAGCCTGAAGGGGTCCAGGTGCAAAGCTTAGCTACGCAGTAGACAGCTGCTCCCTTCACCACTGGACAAAGGCTACTTCCAGGTTTAACCAGAGGAAGGCCTCCAGCTCATCTACCACTATCCCTGGCCAGCAGCTGGAACCAGCCAGCTCCTTTAGCCAAGCCACCTTCTAGGTGGGACTGGGCCCCTCCAGACTGATTAACCAGACCGCCTAACCAGCTGTCAACTCAACTAGCTAGCAAAGCTAACTAGCTACCTTTGCTCAGACTTCGACTGGGACCGAGCTCCAACCGAGCTCCAGGGAACCCCTTTGACAGGCAAGAATCAATATAAGGTTAGGCTAGTTAGCATCATAGCTTGACATGGGCTAAGCCTTGTGATGACTGAGGTTGGTGGACATGTTGCTTCATTGCTTCATGGGCTTCGAAGCCGTCCCATTTTTCCATATTTGGATTAACCAGGGTTGTGTGGAGTCATCCCCTGCCAGTAATGACATATTTGATGACGCCACATCCAGAACCCCAAAAATTGACTTGAAATTGAGTCGTCAGAAAATCTACAGTTGACGTTTTCAAGGTTTTGTCTAGTTCTTTTTAACAGTCCATGGTATAAATATTGAGCCTCTAACACAGAATACAACACTGATGGATCAAACACTTATGCAAACGTTGTGTTCCCATTATGCTACCATCATCCTGGGTGTGAAAAAGAAAAACAGTGCTAAACTGTTTGAAGTCTGTCACTCAAGAGTTTTACAATAGTCAGTGAAAAAAAAAAATCAATATAAACAATGTGAACACAAATCCAAGTGGGCTATAATAATGTCATACCCTGCTATAAATCAACACAAAACAACACACGATGTTATTTGGTTTAAGAATTCTGCATCAAAAAAGACACTCATAGGATTTCATCTTTAAGTAACATGATAAAAAAAAGAAAGTAATGATATAAAATACTTCTGTCATCAAGGCAAGGCCTTGTGTGATATTGATCGCTGGACAAAACAAATCTCATCCCAAACATTTTCTTTTTATGCTTGGTTTTGAATAAACTGTATGTTGTGTGCTCATTTTAGACATTTTGTGTTTACCTTCACATAATCCATCATGAATAAATGTGTGAATATGTCTCCATTCCCTCCAGTATAGATTTGCATGTTACTATAATTGTACTGAAGACAGAAGAATTTGTTTGTACTTGTGCGTATGTACAAACTCCAGTCCCTTCCATAATCAGGATTAAGACCCACTCTGGTCTCAGACGTGGGCGCTTTTGGCGTGATTGGTGGAGGAGGCGGCTGGCAGGTTGCCACCTCCCTGTTTGGAGTAGTAAAAATGGTTGTTTTCCTGGTAGGAGCGCGAAGAGGAGGAGGAGGAGTCTGATGAGAAGATGAGGATGAACCCTCCAATCAGACAGAAAAGAGTCCCAACCCATCCAGAGTAGAGGGGGATGCCAAAAGACATGACGACCTGCTCACGGTGGGTGGCGATGGGAAACCAGATGGTGGACACCAAACCGCAGAGCGCTAAGAAGGAAGAACAAAGAAAACAGCTGAGAGTCAAAATGGCGCTACCTATGATAATAAAAACACACAGCTTGATTTGTCACATGGGCCCACATGGGCAACCTGGGAAACGCCTGTTAAAGCGAGGTCTAAATGCAGCCATGGATAGGCTCAGATGTCTTTGGTGAACATGATGTTAAAGACATCTGTGGGTATATTTGATCCCAAGGCCTCACCTAAAGAGGTAGGAGGGGCAATGGTGGTCCACAAGCCAGTATGATATTTCAAACCACACATTGTACATCATCTCTATTTGTTCTTACTGGACAACAAGATGTGAGCAATGGTAGCACAATGAGAACAGTCGGAAATTTGCGTAAATCAAAATTTGGAAATGCAGTCCAGGTGAATATCAATCATGAAAATCACCATTGAGCCACAACGAGCAGTGATGTCATTGGAGGACAAACAGAATTTAAAAAAGGAGATTAAAAAAATGTGCAAATAATCCCACCCGTACACCCGGGCCTCGACTTTCACACATCTGATATAGAGTGTGTCTATATCAGACGTGTGAAAGTCGAGGCCCACGGGCCAAATCTCCTTTTATCTGCTCCACGAGAGCATACAAAGATAATTATGTTCTTACAGGAGAACTCCATATTGTTTTAGAGATGTACATGTTCTACAAGATATCTCGATTATCTCTTCCTGCGTCAGGAGGGTATCTCCTCGCTGGATGGAAGTATCTCAAACTAAGCCATTTCCTGCAAAAGTTTTGTGGTTGAGTGATGGATTTGAAGCAAAACAGTCAGATAAAAGAAAAACCTATGAAGAGGGAAAACGATTGAAAGCGAGATAAGGATGTAGAGAAATGCATTGCCCAAAGAATAGTCTTTATGTTGGCACTTTGACACAAGTAATAGAGGTAAGTGTGCTAACGTTAGCCACCAAGAAGAGCAACAAAATCAAAAATCAGCAACATTTTTTAGTGGCTTGAAGGCAGTTGTATCTTTCACATTTCTTTAAGAGTAATTTCTGGTTCGTTTAAACCTGTTATCATCAGCTGTTTAATGCAGAGGCAAATTGGTAATGATGAAAAGAATAAATGTAAATATGGTTAGCCTTTTGAAGCTAACCGTGAAGCTGATGGTCTGACATCCCTGCTCTAGATCTCTGAATTTGAAACAACAATCCAATATACAAAGATTTGAACAATGGCTTTAAACTATAAATATTTTAGATCAATTTAAAAAAAACTTAATTTTTTATGCGCCTAATGCGTTTTCATCTTTTAAACATGATTGTCTGACTGCTAGAAGTGATTACGCTACACATATCTGGACCTTCCAGGAGAATCTACAGCATCTACAGACGGGTCCAGACTCAAACAATGTGACCACATTTATGAAGTTACTCCACAAACACAGAGCCATGAAAGTGTAACGAGACAGATAATGCTAACAAATAATCTTGGTATGAGATTTGTCTCGAACTACATCAGAAAAAGTTAGATTTATCACATAAATGTTGGGTCGTGCACTAAATGGGAACGGAGAGCAACAAAGTTAAATCGTCATAACACCAAAAATGGTGGTTATACTGCACTCAAACAGGCCAAAATGAATCCGGGCCTAAAGATGACTTTCCAGCTAAGGCTTAACGGAGCTGTGTAGCAGGAAAACTGCACAAACAAATGTATTTCCAAAAGGTAGTTTAAATTGTTTTTGTTATCAGAAATGGGCCGTGGAACAATAAAGTGGTGTGGACACAGGTGTTAGAGGTTTCTTTCCAGGGAAACAGCCGGTGGAAAAATGTTGGAGCCAACGCTCAAATATTTATAATCGCAGCACTCTGGGCAGCCCGGGGAGGGAAGCCCCACGAGGCCCAGGACAAAGAAAGGGTGTGGACGAGAGTAGGTGGATGGGAGGAATGTGATGGGGTCTGAGGGGAAGGGTTCGCTGGAACAGGAACGTGCAAATGTGTCGCCCCCCGGGGAGGAAGGCCGTTAACGTTCAACATCCTCCGCTCTGTTAGCATCTGAGGTGAGAGCGGGTCAAACCCGGGACGTTTCGGAGGAGATGTTGGTCCACCAAACAGTTAAAGCCGCACTAAAACTTACCAATTATAAGTATCAGAACTCCTCCCAGGATTGTGCGTTTGTTCTTGGAGCTTTGGGGTTCATTTCCGAGGCTGATGCAGGGCATGGACATGAGGAGCATTCCCATCACCGGGAGACCCAAGAGAGACCCGGTGATCATCAGGGCCCGGGTGGTCTGGATGTAGGCTGTGGGAGCACAACAAAGAAAACACAATAAAGTAAAATAAAAATCATCCATCACTGTGTTATGTTTGATAATGGAAACAAAGATGACAGTAAGAGGTAACGCTGCTGATGAAAGGTAGAAGTTACCTGGGAGGTCAAGGATCTGGGTGTAACTCATGCAGTGGATGAGCGCTCCAGAGATCACGCACTCGGCCCAGGGGCTCTTGCTTCCCAGCTCGTCCATCTTCTTGCAGGTGTTCAAACCGTATTTACATATCGTGACCCAGTCGTTGGTGGATATGGCGATGATGATGCCCACCCAGCCCAGACAGCTCAGCAGGAAGCCGCTCACTTGGAGACACGAGTTCGCCATGATGCAAAAATGTGTCGTCGGGTCCAACGTGAATCAAAAACAGAAGCTGCTGAAAAAAGTCTGAAACGAAAGCCAAGTGGGAGGATGGGGGGGAAAAATAATGAATCAAAATTTGGAAAACTGTAACAATACAAACAAGTCGATCCAGAATAAAGTTAATTCCATCAGATGAGCTCTGTCCCGCGCTCCAAAAGAATGAAGCTTTTATCCCATCATAAGCTTTATAGGGAGATGTTTAGTGAAAAAAAAGGAAAAACTCAATCTTTCAACCAATCAGAGGCCGTGAAACAGTTTCCGAGTGTCGAAGTTCTCTGCTCCTGTGTTGAATCAAATAAAGCAGCCTGACAGTCCAGTAAATGGTTGAGCTGCAGGGAGCTGAGAAGATTTTACAAGAGAGCTGCTTCCATCTGCTGGACAGAGTTTAGCCCTTCAAGCGACACAAAAACATGTGCCATCTTCAGTGAAGCAACCCAGTATTCCCAGTATTATATTCCCAGTATAAGGAACCCAGTATTCATTTGATCTATACTGCAAACACTTAATGCAGTAATGTAGTGGTAAAGAAAACTTGAGTATTTAAAGTAAAATGAATCATCATCAGGGCATCATCTCGTCTGCAGAAATTATCTCAAGGTTCTGTTGTTTTTTCAGATGATTGTTTAAAGAGGTTGTCTCTGGATTTTACTGTCATTCCAGCATCAGCTCGTTCTGTTATGCGAGTAATTTTATATACAATTTGAGAGATTAAATTGACTTTGCGCCCCCGTCATAGTCAGTGCATTTGTTAATTGTTGATTCATTACCTCACTAGAACAAAGTATATTACTGGTAAAGTATTGAATATTGAAATAACAGTTACTAAAATTGTCCACTGACAGTACATAGTTTTATTTACTTCAAACAATAGTATAAATAAATAGAGTAACGTTTAATGACAATGGCCTAATATTTTATTGGCATTTAGAGTTTGAACACATGCTACTTATAAAATAATAGACTACCATTCATTTCTTTTGTTTTGTAATATCGATAAATAAATGTTAATTTATGACTATGTAATACTGTAATAAGGGCTGGGCAACGATTAAAATTTTTAATCGTGATTAATCGCATGATTTCCCTGATTAATCACGATTAATCCCATCGTGTATGCAAAATCCAATAATGAATTCAGAAGTAGTGTAAAGGGTATTTTTATTTAAATGTTCTGCCGCCGGGCAGCACGGTGGCTTGGTGGTCCGCACTGTTGCCTCCGGGTACTCCGGCTTCCTCCCACAGTCCAAAGACATGCATGTCAGGTTAACTGGTGGTTCTGAATTGCCCGTAGGAGTGATTGTGAGCGTGAGCGGTTGTTTGTCTACATGTGGCCCTGTGATGACCAGGGCCTTTCACCCGTAGAGAGCTGGGATAGACTCCAGCAGATCCCCGTGACCCTACGGAGGATTAAATGGGCATGGATAATGGATGGATGGATGGAATCATCATCAAAAATGGCCTCTTAAAGAGGGATTTCATTTCATCTGTAAAAGTGATTGAATTACCATTAATGTGTAAACAGCTTTTTAATCAAAGAGCAATTTTAGCACCTTTATGATGTGAAGTCTTTTATGTATAAAATTTAAGACTCAAGGATTCCTAATCTTTTGACAGACTTGTCTAATAACAGCCTTTGAAGTGGTTCATGTGTGCTTGTGTGGGTTCAGTATTTCCACTGCTGCTATTAGACACCTGGACAACAGACCGGACTGGAGACGGAGCACTGATGCTGTTTATAAAAAGAGACAGAGCAGATAACACGGTACAGTTCCTATGTGCATGTGTTGTAGAAATGGCAAATAAAACTCTGAACCTTTGAACATTTGAGGAAGCTTTGGTGCTTCAGTGTTCGCGGCGAGATGTTGTGTATCTTCCATAACTCTCTGTTGCCGAGAGTTCAATCCTATCTGCCGTCATCAGCCGGGGGAGCAGCATCAGAGCCGGAGACTTAAGGAAGCGGGAGAGAAACTGATAAAGAAGTCTGGCTCTGTTCTGTGGACTGTTCTGCAGCTGATTGCGCAAAGGATGACACTTGGTAAAATTAAAAACATAATTCAGTGTCTTCTTTCAGAGGCCTCTTCAAATCTACAGGAGATCCTCTCTGCCCACAGCAATAACTATCTATAATGACTTTTTGAAGAGGTCTGAAACAAAAAAAACAACCACTGCAACAATTAATTTCCCTTCAGGGTTTGATGAAGTATTTTTAAATTGAATTAAATTTGATTGAATTGGGACCACCACCAAACCTAAAAGGCTCTAAATCTGAATAATCAAGTCAAGCAACCATTCAAGGGGCTTTTTACAACGTGAAGCTGTCAAACACACACACAGATGATGTACAGTTGCTTATTTTTCATCTGTGCACATCTGTGTGCAGAGTTGACTTTCTGACCAACGTTTGAACCCTTTTTCTCTGAGTGTAAGACCATGTCAGGGTTCTGGTTGGAGATCTGCAACACTTCAGGGGAGGCTCCTTTTTCTTTTTTTTCCCCCCTGAGCTTTAATTCCAAGTGAGCAGCTCGAGCATCCTGCTGGGGGTGAAATCAATTGTTGAAGTCATCAGCAGGGGGCGGCAGAGCACAGCAGTGGTCCACGTTGACATTCAGGCGCTGTAGGACAAATGGTTTCATTCCTCCCATTCTTTCTGGATGGAGTCAAGTAGGCCGAGTCCTCCATCACTCACATTAGAAAAGTGACGTTGCGGCAGCAGAACAATCAGTTTCAGAGGAAGTGCTTTAACTGTTCGACCCTACTTTTTCCCCATGTGCTTTCCCTGGTGTTCCAGAGCCCTCTTTGATCATATATAAAGGCTATTCTAAAGAATTAATGAATAAATCTTGATTTCTGTATAATTATGTGTTTCTTGGATCACATGTGGACAGAGCAGATTTGGTTACGGTGGTTGCATCTGATATCCTCAGGTTTGTTTTCCTCTGTAACTGTAGCTGTTTGCTCCGTTGGAGATAAGATTCCTGATCTTTAGGAAGATTGCATTCCTCTGAACATAAGCCTATTTATCACAACCTCTGGGAGTTGGAATAATTTCTTACTTCAGAGTTTCCCCATTTCCCTTTCTTATCAACATTTAACCAGGGGTGCATATTTTTTCTTCCCCAAACTCAGACCACTGCACATAAATTAAAAAGAAAGAATAAAGCCACAATTTCAATGAGCGGTGCGGGTTGGGACGGTGAACATTATTTTGCTTTCCCCGCTGTAAAAAGTCTAAAGTAGCACAAAGGAACTTTTGCAGGCCCTCCGTTAGTTTGGAGGTTCTACCTTGTTTGGTTTCTTGGTCAGTCACTCTCTTGTTTTGTCTTCTGTCTTCACTTCCTTTTCGTCTCTCTGCTTTAATGTCCACTGTGATGACAATGAAACTAGACATTGTTGCTGATGTGTGACTGTAATATTAAAACTGCATTTTGGGGCCTTATTGTATAAGGTTGGTTCATAAGTCCATGACTTACACTTTAGATTCTGGTCTATTGAAGGCCACAGTTTCTGTTATCGTTCTGGCTCCACCAAGTCTGCTAAGTTTTGACACGTAAGCATCTAGAGAACTTATCCCAAGGTCCTGATGTTTTCATGTGATGTTTAAGGACGGCTGTTTCCTACTGGCAATTCATCATTTTTAATCATCCTGCATTCTATGATGTGAGTTTAATGACCTCTCGATTTTGTATACCAACTGGAGAATAAACCCACTCTGCACCGCCGTCGTGGTCAGTGCATTGTTTAACTGCCGACTGACTGCCTCACTAGAAAACATTATAGTATATATTCTAGAGGTCTTCGGAACTACCCGACAACCTGAAAACCCGAGGTCCCAACCCGACCCGAATCGGGTCTCGGGTCCATTCAAAAGACGTGAATTCGGGTTCGGGTCGGAATCGGTACAGTTACTCTCGGGTCCGCTCGGTGCTCTCTGACAGACTGGGTCCGCGTTTACTCGAGAGAGGTAAAGATATTGGCGGTGGTAGCTAATGTCAGGACTTGGGGCAGTTTAATTAATTATTCATTAACGTGGCGTGTTTGTCATGAAACAATCGTGTTGCCGTAGCGTGTTATTAGCGGTTTGCCCGGCAGCTGTAAAGCACAACGGATCGCCAACATGACAATGTTGGATGAGAGAACATATTTACAACACGTCCTGACTGGTGTCGGCTGTTAGCGTTAGCAGTTGCTACCAATAGCATCTGTATTCACAAAGAGAATAACAACGTGGATTTATTGTTGTTTACATCACGTAGTCTATGTAGCAACTGAACCGGGTAGAAGACAACAACTTTAGATAAGAAAATCAAGTTTTATTCAACGACAACTTTTAATATGAGCAACTGTGGGCTGTATTGTCTCGGTTCTATTCGGGTAACTGTCATGATCGAAAGAATAAAGACTCGGGTCAGGCCGGTTCCGGGTCCAAATATTTTGGGTCCATTCGGGTTCGGACTCCCAGACTTATGAAAATAGCTCGTGTCTGGTCGGTTTCGGGTCGAATTTTTACGGGTCCATGAAGCCGTGAAGACCTCTAGTATATACTTATAAATAAGATATAATTTCTAAATTACAGTGGCATAGCACCATGATACAAAGTTGCTTTGGCTGGTTTTTAACCGATACAGAAAGAGAGGCAGTACAATCCTAGAAGTAAGAAAATATTCCCTTTAAATTGAATTTAACCCAAAACCCGTGACATTTGAACAAGACAAAAGCCATTTGTGCTGCTTCAAAAGGGTAACAAAATGTTGAATCCATATCGTCCCCTTTGCTGGGGTACAAAAACCAGCGATATGCTGCAATAGAAACACTGCAGTCCATTAGCTGGTTGACGGTTGGTTGATTGATTGTCAGGTGACATAGAGGAAAAAGCTGTCAAGATGCAATGAAAAACAAATAGGCTGTTCATTAGAAAGGAACTTTCTCCCAATCACTGGAAAAGTGCTGAATGATAAGAAGCCGTACTGAATGTACAGATGAATTAAAGATCACGACACTCAAAGTGGCACAAAAAGGAAAGGATGGAGGTGGGCTGGTTTGTTGGGCGCCATCTTCAGCAAGAGAGCAATGAGTTTAAGGGGAGTGGCAGCGATCGATTCAGCCACCTTTCTGCTGGAGATGATGATGGAGGAAGCCTTCTGGATGGAAGGTGAAACGTCTTCAAGAATCAAGAAGACAAAGTGCCATGATTCAAGTCTTTGAGAACTAGCCCGACGAGATGACTGAGTATCTGCACCAGCATGTTAACGGAGCCTGTCGGTAACTTTTGGCCTCCAAAGTCTTGTAGACCCAATTAACTAATTATTCATTCTGTGGCTCTCTTTAATTTCTTTACTTATTTAAAATTGTGCTGTTCTTGCTGGTGTAATTTCCTTTTGGGGGAGGCAGTAGGCTAATTGGACTGTTGGTTAGCATGTGGCTAACAGCATGTGGCTGAGGTATGCTACGATTTCGATTTAGTCTTTGGAGTCTGTACGGCCTACATGAAATGTATTATTTTATCTTTGTTTGGCTTTCTTACAGCTTTTTTAGTTGCATGGGTCTAAATGATGGTGGATATTAAAAAAATTAGCACGGAGGGTGAGATGCATGTCTCCTTTTGTTGAAGAAACTGCTCGGTCTCTTGTTAAAACTATGCTGTGAACGAACATGCAGGGAAAGATACCTCCTGTGGTTGATGTCATCTCTTTGAAGATATGGCTTTGGAGATCAACACTTCAAAAAAAGGGGGTCTTCAAACAAGATAAAAACACTACAACTAAGGAAAAGGGTACTCAAAACAAGTGAAAAAAAAATCTGTCCATGCAGCAAGATAATTTAACTTGGTGAGATTTCTTAAATTAAGATTGTAGGAACACTTGTTTCTAGATTTATGAAATGTATAGTTTGTTATTGAATCTTAAAACAAGATTTATTTTGATGAGGAGAGGAGATGAGGAGGAGGAAAAACGTTATACATCTTATTTTAAGTGTTAATTGTCTCATTTTAGGATTCCCTACCTGTTTGAGACAAAAAAGTAAAGTTTACTTGATATAAGATTATACTGATAAATTGAAGACCTAAAATAAGAAAGTAATTATTTAAACAAGAAAAAATATCTAACGCTTCTAAATTTAAGTTTTTTTGTCCTGGTAAGAAAAAAATACATTTGCAGTGAAGGGAGCCTTCATTCGTATAAACACTAACAGCTAAGGACAGTGCGAGACCTACACTGGAAAAAAGGCCACTCAAAGAATAAGTTAAAAAAAATTAATACAAGATATTTTTTGCTTGTAATAAGCAAAAAAATCTGCCAATGGAACAAGTGAAAATTAGCTTAATAAGATTTCATGAAATAAGACAATATATTTAAGCCTGACAAGATCTTAAAATTAGCTTAAAAATCTTATGACATGACAAAAAAAACTTGTTTCATCTGAGATATGACTCAAAACAAGATGTTTTCAAGACTGTTTCACTTAACAAGATATTCAAGATGCACCGTCTAAAAACAAGCTCCTATATCTCACTGAAATGTTACACTTTAGGTGATTGTGTCTTATATTAAGTGTGATGAGATATTTTGACTAGAAATTAGAAAAATATATTTGGTAAGATTTTGAGTTTTTGCAGTGTAAGACTTTCTCATAGCACATAGGGGTGTAACACTGGGTTAAACTCCGAGCTCTAGCTAAGCTAACAACAACACAATTAGTCAAATGTGTCATATGGGGATGATCTCATGGTGTTACGTAGCTACAGTCATCTGTCTCAAACACCTGACAGCGGAAGTGTAAGCTGTATCATTCTGGACCAGACCGAGCTGAACTGAGCTGTGCCGCTCAGTGGAAAAATGGCTTAAATCTTAATGGTATCCTCAGGCCAAGCAGAAGCCGAAAAACTCGGGTATAGCGGCCTGTGTTTTTAGAGTAATGGCACTGTAACTTGTTAATACATGTTCAATATTTCTCGCCGCTGCTTCAAAGGGAAACTCTTGACTGAAGATAATCAATTAAGGCGTTCACCTGGTTCCACTGCGGGTGGATATTGAGCCGCGGTCACCCCGTGTAGCATTGTAATGTTTTAGAAGAGATTACAAGTTGTTCGCTATTTTCTGTACTTGTAGGACAGCAAATGAGTTTTAGTCAAGATGAGAAGGAGACCTCCAGGCGCTTAGGGGAGTTTAGGCAATTACAAAGCTCGACCACACAATCTCCACCACTCTGGCCACCCCTCCAGCCTTTACACCCCCCCCAGCTGACACTTGAGCAGGGATTAACTGTCTTGTTGTGGTTATTGCAAGTGGCTGCTCTTTCACTCAGGGTTAGGCTCATGTCTAATATTTCTTACTTTGTGTATGTGGGGGGGAAAGTTGAGTGTCCACGAAATGGAAAGGGGAAAAAAAAAAAAAAAGATTTATATTTGTATTCCATCCACTGTACGTGCTCCGTTTGAGTGAAAGTGATAAATTATAAACACATTAGAGATGATTGGGGTAAGCAGTTTGAGCCAGTCAGCCATGTCAAGTGTTACACTTCATCTCCCCCACCATTATTCTGAATTACATGTAGCTCTCTCCATACAGGCGCTGTCACTCCATCTCTGGCTAGATGGAAAGAGAGATGGATAAGTAGTGAATCAAAGAACACTTACAGTGTGTGAGTTCTCATTTCTGTCACCTCGAAGAGATCATTTTCTGAGTAAACAGTAATGAAGAGTCTTCAGAGGAACTAAAATCTGCTCCTCATGGAGCAATTTGCCACTGGCTTTCAGGTTTGGGTTTTGAGTTTAGTTCAGGATTAGGGACTGGTAATGGTTAAATCAGGGGCTGAGGGGCTTCTGGAGCTTCTGGTCTGACACAAACCAGAAAGTGAAAAATGAGCAGTTCCTCAACCGACCATGAAGGGAGGGAAGCAGAAATAATTATATTTACTGCCTGGGTCAAAAACTGTTTTGGTCTCCATAGTCAGGGTTGAATGTACCTCCGTTATAGGTCTTCACTGGTCCACTTTCATTGACCCGAACCCGAATGGACCCGTGAAAATGCGACCTAGCTATTAATAGCTATTAAGTCCGGGTTCCGAACCTGAATGGACCCGCAATATTTGGACCCGGAACCGACTCGACCCGGGTCTTTAGTTTGCAACCACGAACCGAACAGAGATACCTGAATAGAACCGAGACAATCCAGCCCACAGTTGCTCATATTAAAAGTTGTCGTTGAATAAAACTTGATTTTCTTACCTAAAGTTGTCTTCTTCTACCCGGTTCAGTTGCTACATAGGCTACGTGATGTAAACAACAATAAATCCACGTCGTTATTCTCTTTGTGGATACAGATGCTATTGGTAGCAACTGCTAACGCTAATAGCCTACACCGGTCAGGACGTGTCGTGAATATGTTCTCTCATCCAACGTTGTCATGTTGGCGATCCATTGTGCTTTACAGCTGCTGACATACCGGTAATAACACGCTACGGCAACATGATTGTTTAATGAAAACACGGCCTGTTAATTAATAATCATTTAACTGCCCAGAGTCCTGACATAGGGTAAACCAAACTACTGTTTCTTTGTTTACTTTTGCTTGACCTGCCACCTGACATTTCACAGCCTACTGGATGGAAGGGGACGGGTGTGTGTGTGTGTGCGTCTTGTGAATGAACCCGAGATTCCATTCAGGTCGGATCGGAACCTCGGGTTTTTGGGTTGTTCCAAAGACCTCTAACCTCCATCCATCCATCCATCTATTATCCATAGCCGTTTAGTCCTTTCCTATCCCAGCAGCAGGTACACCCTGGACACGTCACCAGTCCATCGCAGGACCACTGAATGTATCTCATCAGGAAAAACGATCTAAAGTCACAAATTTATGTATAATAAGTGGCATGCTCTGTTAAGTCACAGCTGACTATTGTTAATGTCCAAGAATGTGATGAGAAAAGATGTAAAATAGAACTTGTCACCAAGGACTTTAGACTTTCAAACTACAACAGGAAGTAACAAACAACAAGACCGCATCCGACCGTGTCCAACGCCACCCCCTAGTTAGTGTGCAGTCCACTACACTCCAGTCACCATTCTGTAACGGTGTCCAAATATGTCGTAAAGAACTGTCAATCTCAGTATATAGAGCACTGAATATATATCCCAGAATGCATCATGAAAAGTAATGGGCAGTCGCTGGCCAGTAGTCAAGCATCCACACCCTCATGCACTGCACTTGAAAAAGACAAATTAAAAAATGGACACAGGCATAGATCGGCGATAAATGACCTATAAACGTGACATAACATCCGTGGCACAGTGAAGTTGATTTTATTACATTTAAAATGCTTAATGTTTGTTTAATAACATGGGCCTATCTGACAGCTGTTTGAGCACACAGTTACACTGAAGTTTACTGGTGTTGCTGTGACAACCACGAGGGCGATTGCCAAGTTTCCCCGGGTTAAGGAACATAAATAGCTTATTTCTGTTGAGAACCCGACGTTACCCTGATTGCATGGACAGTCATCTCACAAACCACCTTCTTCTTCAAATTCAAAATCATTTGAATGACCATCAGATTAAAAATGAAAAGGTTTGTCACTGATTACATTTTCACGAAGTTGAAAAATCTTCAATGATTAAATAATAAGTTTACAACAGCAGTTTAAAAAAACTGGTATTACATGACACATTTATGAGCTGCATCTGTGACTTTTTTATTTTATTTGGGAAAATATTAAAATAGGCTAGACAATAATTATAAATCTGCACAGTAACTATGACACAGCAAGGGTACAAAGATTCAGGGGTTTGTCCAGTTCTTCTTCTCATACACCGTCTACGGTTGAGACTCTTAAGAATGAATGAAAGTCAATGCAAAGTCTTTACAGGACTGTCTCTGCGAGCCGGTGTGAGTGTGCATGACGACGAGCAAGCGTGACACCCAGAATTGAAAGAGTAGTCTGAGCCCGAGCAGAGGATATACCCACTGTGATTCACGGAGCCGTTTGCATGATATACTCAAGGAGTGAGGTGGCAGGAGAATGGGAATATTATGCTAATGAGCGGGGGACTGCGACGGCGATGCTGACACAGAGAGATGATGGGATTCAAGCACTTCTGGGGAGGGGCGAAAGGGAGGAGGGGGGGGGACACATAAGCTGAGGGTGTGAGGGATGAGGAGCGGGAGCTCCGTGGAGTAACTCCCTTCTTACCCTTTGAGCTGTCAGAGCTGTCACTCAGTCCTGTGGAGGAGATGAAGACCGATGACATGCGCTTTGTTTCACAAACTAAAACTAGTGGTTCAGTTCAGAAGTGGCGTGAGGATCGAAGGGAGTGAGTCATGAGAGGGGACGTGAAGAGGAGCAACGAGACAGCCGTTGGAGGAAGGAGGGAAGCTTTTTTTTCTGGGCAGTCGGCTGTGATTGAGTGGCAGCCATGCTGGATGAGTCATCCGGGCCCGAGTGAAGGACTATTTTTTAAATAGTTGTCAGAGAGTGAAGGAAAGACGCTTAGTTTATGCCCCAGTGACACGAGTCAAACTAATAAGGCTTCAATCACAACTTCTACAACCTGTTGAAAATTAAAAAAAAAAAAAGAGTAATCAACAGTTATTTCAGAAATTACCAAAGCATTTCTTTTCCAAAAACTGTGAAACAGGCCGAAAGGTTTCGAAGGCTAAGACGGATTACGCTCGCATCGTCTTTGCTGCATGCATATTCATTGTTCACAGCGCTTCCTCTCATAATGTTTCACTCTGTGGTTTGAAATCATCTGTGCAGCATGCATTATACATTTCCTGTTTTATGAATTTGTATTTCAACCCGCCTCTGTGTTCTGAAGCCGTTACGGCGGCGGCTGTTTGTTGCTTTAAACTGAATAAAAGCGTTAAAATCCAACGGTGGACTTGACCCAAGAAGCCATTTTTCTTCATTCTTGTTGCATCTGGTTGTTAAAAAGCAGCGTGCAATAAAAGCCTTCCATCTGACTCGCAGCTGAGAGGCTGTTTTATGGTCCAGCACACCTCTCCCTTTTGTTTCAGATGGCGCTCGGTATGGCGGAGCAGACGGAGCGCGTTGCTGCAGTGGGAGCCGAGTTACAACTTGATTTGTGTCGAGTCCTGCAGTGTGTCTGCGGTGTAGCAGCCATCACTCACCGCTAACTGTGTTAGCCATTAGTATCAATTAATCTCAACAAACGCTGTTGGTCATTACGCTCAATACATCACCGCAGGCTCCGCTAACTATATACCCCACAGAACATAAAGCAGAGCGGCACGGCCCAGTTGCTCTGTGGCGGGAGATGAGAGATGCACGTGTCATTCCCCATATGGCTGAAAGAGAGGGAGTGAAGAAAGTTACATTACAAAAAAAGAAAAAAAAAAGTGAAAGAACAGGAAGTAAGGGGGGGAGAGCGAAAAAAATATGGTGATTTATAACTCTTTTTGGCCATCGGGGGCTGAGGAGCTCAGACTTTGTCAGCACAGAAAATACACCCCAGTATTGGAAAAAATCAATTTGGCAATATATCGCGATTTTCGGCCACCCAATATAATATCGATTTTTCAGCTCCTTATATCGATTTTTTTTTTTACAATGGTGTCAGTATGTTGTAATGGTTACTTAAATGTGCAAAAACGCTAATAATAAACAATAAATAGGGTGTTTTGAAATAGTTTTGACTAGGGATGTCCGATAATATCGGCCCACCGATATTATCGGCCCGATATTGGCATAAAAATGTAATATCGGTAAATATCGGTATCGGGTTTTTTTTTTTTTTTTTTTGCACAGACAATGTGTTAATTCCACGACAGGAGATATGTGATGTTACCTAAAATTAGTTTTGAGGAAAAATAGCCCGCATATATCGGTATTGGTAGATATCGGTATCGGAAATTGAGAGTTGGACAATATCGGCATATCCGATATCGGCAAAAAAGCCAATATCGGACATCGCTAGTTTTGACTCAATTTGTCCTCTGAATGATCAATATCATCTGATGAACATGTACAGCAACTTGATTTTTCATCTCTACTTTTAATTTTGATATTAACTGGGTGGAATATCACAATATATCGTGATATCGTGATAATATCGTATCGTGACCCAAGTATCATGATACATATCGTATTGCGAGGTCCTTGCCAATACTCAACTCTAGGTATTTGTCGTAATAGTTAGCTAGTAAAGGGTCGTGATTTATGCAGGTAGCAGAGGTTAGGGGAGGAGATCAGAGTTGTTTTCCAAAACTCATATATAAACATTATTTAAAACCTTGCCACATAAACTTCTTTCCATTAAGCCCACACGCCTTCATCCTGTCTCTCTTTCCCTCCTTCATCATTTCCTTCTCTCTCCAGCATTTACAAACAGCTTAAATTAGCCTCCCCATCGGTCTGCTTCTTCTTCTCTTTTTTTTTTTATAATCCTCCTCCAACTCCCACCCCCCCACCCCTCCTATGTTGTCACCAAGTGTGGAGAATAATCTATTGCTTCTTTACATGGCGGGCTGTGCATTATCTAATAAAGGAGATGGGAATGTGTTGGGCAGTGAGACAGAGAGATAGAAAAAAGGAGTGAGGGAAAGATATATAGAGAGAGGGAGACAAGCCATGACTCGTATATCATCTTGATGAGAAGCTCTGCAGCACTGGACCGAGCTGAAGTTGAAGCCATATGAGAGCCACATGATCGCGTTACATCATTTAAAGGGATAGTTTTACATTTTTTGGGAGTCTTCTTTTCTTTTAGGCAGTTTTATCAGATTATTGTTCATCAACCAGAAGTCTATATGTCGTCATGGAGAATGAGTGAAGATTATGGACTGGACTGAAGATGGCAAAACCCCCGTTTCTGATAAATGAGGCCACGAAGGGGTGAATCCTTTAGTTGCTAAACGAAGCCCAATCATGTAATGACACTTTATACATAAACTTGACATACATAAACTCTTCTTCACATGAGCTTTAATATGGAGTTGGCCCTTGTTTTGGTTGGAATTTTTGTCATTCTGTGGAGCATTTATCAGGTCAGGCGCTGATGTGGGACCACAATCTCTGTTTCAGGTCATCCCAAAGGTGCTCAGTAGGGCGAGATCAGAACTCTGTGAGTGCCAGAGAAGTTCTTCTGCACCAAACTTATCAGACAACAGCTTTATAGTCATTACTTTGTGCACTGGTCCACAGTGATGTTGGAATAGAAAAGGGTCTTCACTCAAAGAGCCACAAATTTGGAAGATTCCCAAAAAATGTCTTAGCATGCTGAAGCATTAAGGTCGCCCTTCAATGGAGATGAGGGGCCTGCAAGACCGGCCCACACCGTTATCCCACTAAACTCCACAGGTGGTCGGTAATGTTCTGGTGGCATCTGCTCCATGTGGACTCGCTAAACTGCCTGGCGAACAGAGAGGTGGGATGCGTTTCCAGTGTGGGTGATCTTCACGTCGCTCCCTTTAATGCTTGGCACCAGACTTGGTGATATGAGGCTTGCATGCAGATGATTGAAAACCAGGTTCATGAAGCTGCTAGCCGTGCATCCATTGACTCTCGAATAATATCACCAGCTGACGAGGGAATATCCACAAACCCTCCCATTGCAAAGGTGGCATCGTATCACAGTACGACGCTTGAAGCTGCTGAACGATCCACATGTAACAGAAATGTTTGCAAATGCAAACTGCATGATTGTATACACCTGTGGCAACAGGTCTAATTGAAACGCTTCAGTTAATCAACAGCTGTGGCCCAACACCTTTGTCCACATGGTGCATTGTGGTTTCTCAAAGAGGTCCTTGGTTGCATTCAGATGAGTCAAGAAAAATCAAAAAATGTAAGAACTATTAAACATTTCAGTCAGCTAAAGCTCTTTTAATTCTGCAAATTGCAATACCTTTAGTAAAGTTTAAGTACCAGCCACCAATTTAGCATAAGATAACAATTACAACCGTCGTCATCTGAACGCTCCACTTAGAAGACGAAGAAGACAACTGTGATCATTGCTTCAGTAGTAGCAGGTGAGAGTTTCATTTGGAGCAACAGCCTTCGGGAAGTTCCCCAGCTGCTACAGGAAGAGCACGGGAACGGTACAATCAGTCAACGCTACTGAATCTTAACGGCGGCTCCGCTGGTTCAACAGTCCAGTTTGGATGTAGAGTTAAAGATGAAGCGAAAGCAGCAGCCAGTCAGCGTCAGAGTGAAGAAGAGGCTAGATGTCTTTAAATATCCCGTTTAGCACAAATGAATGAGAATGCTGGCTAGTGTTAATTTACTGAAATAGTATTTAAATCTCTGTCTGAATAGTCACATTTTCACCCTCCTGCCGTGATGCAGACTGTTAAATAAATGGGTTTTGTGTCTGAAAGTAGACCGAGTTTAGCTCGGCGGGATTTTAAGCCCTCAGTGTTCTATATTCATTATTCTATGGTGTAAATCGTCAACTCCACGACTTGTTCTGTCAAGTCAGATACTGCTAGCATGCAGTAAGCCATTCAGTGACGGAGAGTCTGTGTGCATTGCATAATATGTACATTTTTCCTGAGAGGCCCTCAATCATATGCTGGCTCTAACAACTGACACTCATTGATCAAACCTTTAAAACCCCTGATATAGATGATCAAAGAGGCAATACCCAGTAGCATATACAGTGTGCTTTGCATAGTGAATGTCTTGCAGATGGTTGGCAGCCCACCTCACAGTAATTGCAACAGCCTTTCTTTGCACTTTAAGCGTAGCATGTGGTGCTTTTTTGCAGTTTATCTTGAACTCTTGGCTCTTCTCATGGCACTGAGACTTCAAGCTTTCTCTGATATTAATGGCTTGATCATGTCTGCTGGAGGCGGTCAATGGTTTAGTCCAGACTGAGAATGTCATCTGCTAATGGTGCAGCAGTGGTGAGAGGACCTGACTTTGTTTGATGATATGGAGCATAAACTGCAGAAGAAGAACTGGACAAACCCTCTGTCATCACTGAAACCTATTTTTTTCTCGTACCCCAGGATGCCACGTTACACAAGGGCAGAACACGCTGGCCTAGAAGCCAAAAGGATAAGTGCCACTTCAGTTCAGTCACCGTAAGTTAGCTATTTTAGCTTTCCTGGTTCAGCTTATGCTAACCCATCCATCCATCCATTATCTATACCCGTTTCATCCTCTGCAGGGTCACGGGTATCCGCTGGAGTCTATCCCAGCTCTCTTTGGGCAAAAGGCAGGGGTCCACCCTGGACAGGTCGCCCGTCCATCGCAGGGCTTTTCAACCTTTTGCCACATTTCAGGCTTCAAACATAAAGATATAAAATTTCAATTTTTTGTCATGAATCAACAAGTGGGACACAATCGTGAAGTGGAACCAAATTTATTGCATATTTTAAACTTTTTTTAACAAATAAAAAACTGAAAAGTGGGGCGTGCAATATTATTTGGCCCCCTAGCGTTAATACTTTGTAGCGCCACCTTCTGCTGCAGTTCCAGCTGCAGGTCTCTTGGGGTTTGTCTCTATCAGTTTAACACATCCAGAGACTAAATTCTTGTCCATTCTTCCTGTAAAACAGCTGGAGCTCAGTGAGGTTGGATGGAGAGCGTTAGTGAACAGCAGTCTTCAGCTCTTTCCACAGATTCTGGATTGGATTCAGGTCTGGACTTTGACTTGGCCGTTCTAACACCTGGATACGTTCATTTGTGAACCATTCCATTGTAGATTTGTCTTTATGTTTTGGATCATTGTCCTGTTGGAAGATAAATCTCCGTCCCAGTCTCAGGTCTTCTGCAGACTCCAACAGGTTTTCTTCCAGAATGCTCCTGTATTTGGCTCCATCCATCTTCCCATCAGTTTTAACCATCTTCACTGTCCCTGCTGAAGAAAAGCAGGCCCAGACCATGATGCTGCCACCACCATGTTTGACAGTGGAGATGGTGTGTTCAGGGTGATCAGCTGTGTTGCTTTTACTCCAAACATATCGTTTTGCATTGTGACCAAAAAGTTATATTTTGGTTTCATCTGACCAGAGCTCTTTCTTCCACATGTTTGGTGTGTCTCCCAGGTGGCTTATAGTAAACTTTAAATGAGACTTTTTATGGATATCTTTGAGAAATGTCTTTCTTCTTGCCACTCTTCCATAAAGGCCAGATGTGTTCAGTGTAGACTGATTGTTGTCCTCTGGACAGACTGTCCCACCTCAGCTGTAGATCAGTTCATCCAGAGTGATCATGGGCCTCTTGGCTGCATCTCTGATCCGTCTTCTCCTTGTTCCAGATGAAAGTTTAGAGCGACAGCCGGGTCTTGGTAGATTTAAAGTTGTCTGATACTCCTTCCATTTCAATATGATTGCTTGCTCAGAGCTCCTTGAGATGTTAAAGCTTGGGAAAACTTTTTGTATCCACATCCAGCTTTAAACTTCTCCACAACAGTATCTGGGACCTGCCTGGTGTGTTCCTTGATCTTCATGATGCTCTCTGAGCTTTAAACAGAACCCTGAGACTATCACAGAGCAGGTGCATTTATACGGAGACTTGATTACACACAGGTGGATTCTATTGATCATCATCAGTCATTCAGGACAACATTGGATCATTCAGAGATCCTCTCTGAACTTCTGGAGTGAGTTTGCTGCACTGAAAGTAAAGGGGCTGAATAATATTGGCCTACTTTTCAGTAATTTATTTGTTAAAAAGGTTTAACATATCCAATAAATTTCGTTCTACTTCATGATTGTGTCACACTTCTTGTTGATTCTTGACAAAAAAAATTAAAAATTTTATATCTTTCTTTGAAGCCTGAAATGTGGCAAACGGTTGAAAATTCAAGGGGGCTGAATACTTTCACAAGGCTCTGTATAGACAAACAACCATGCACACTCCTAGTCTATCCTTAGGGCCAATTTAGAACCACCAGTTAACCTGACATGCATGTCTTTGGACCGTGGAAGGAAGCCGGAGTACCCAGAGGAAACCCATGTAAGCACAGGGACAACATGCAAACTCCACACAGAAAGGCTCCTGCTGAGGTTCAAACCAGGAACCTTCTTGCTGTGAGGCAACAGTGCTAACCACCAAGCCACCACGCTGCCCATGCTAACTAATTATGCTAATTAATATTACTTTGCATTTATTCTGATCAAATTTGTCCAAGCATCCTCATTTCAGATGTCACTACCAAGACAGTATCCAGAACGAGTGCTGGCAGAGCTAAAATAAAGAGCTCCACGAGGACCAGCCATCAGTCGGCCCGCCGCTCACAGGGCGAGGGAACCGCTGGCGTAGACTCACAAGATGTGAGCTAAGTGACTGTCTGCCACTTCCGCTGCTCCTTGTTTCAGCTCTGCACACACTTGTTTCGGATGTTGTTGGTTAGTGACCCGGTTAGTCATCTTGGGACGGTCCTGAAAAGAAGCCGTTGAGATAGAAGTAATCCAGTCGGTGTCCACTGGTTATCACTGTCCAGCAGCCTTCAAATAGGAGCAAATTACTAAGTGCTAGGTAGCTAATACCCCTGATTACACATAAACTTGTTGTTTTATATAAACCTGATCCATCTGTCTATCCATTAACATCCACTTATTTGAGTTCGGGTCGCAGGGGGCAGCACCAAGCCAGCCGAGACAAAAATTTTAGCTAAGTTGGTACAAAAATTCAAGCCCTGTTCAACTCTTGTGGATGTGAAATCTATCTATGAAAGCCAGGCTGTATATATTTTTTGTACATTTTAACATGGAGGTCAATGAAGACAGACTCACTCTTGGGGCCAGCACCCAGTGGTCAGTTGAGGAACTTCAACTAAACTCACTTCATCGTTTGCTTCAAACTAGCAAAGGCAATGCACCTCCTTGATAACAGAGCTTACTGGTGTTGATAGTTATGTCTACCTTCTCAGAAACTACCTTGTGGGGCATAAAAGGCAGCAAAGACAAAGAATCTTTTTACTAGATAGTGAACCAGGAGACATTTTGTTCTGAAATACATCTATATTTATGGCTAATATATATATATATATATATATATATATATATATATATAATATATATATACAGATATATATATATATATATATACAGATATATAGCTCACAAAACTAGGGCTGGGCAAGTTAATGCGTTATTATCGCGTTAACGCATTCATTTATTAACGCCGACAATTATTTTAACACGCGTTAACACACATTGATCACATGCTTTTGTTTTGAAAAGTCTGCTACTGGCTGCTGCGGAACCGAAAGATAATTGGCAGGTAAACGTGCAAAAAAACCTAGAACAAACATGAAGAACGATAAAAATCTGTATACTTAACAGTTCAGGTAGCAACTCAGGTAACAATATTAACAATTCTGTCTGAAAAAGAAAATTCTGGACTGCCACAAAACCTTCGCGTCATTCCTCCATGTTCCATCAGATCTGCTCCATGTGTTCACTGTCCTGCTGTTCTCTAGCTGGTTACTGCAGTGCGGCTCCATCTAGTGGCACAGATGTGTAATGACAACAGAAAGTCCTGTCATTGATTATAAAACAAATTCAGTCCTGTGGACCATTTTTTTCATTTCGTATTTTTGATCCAAGTCTAAAATTGAAATATTAAAAAAAAAAAAAAAACAGGCATTTTTTTTCCTTTTTTTGTGTTAGATTAAAAAACGAAAAACATATTAAAATGTCACTTTTTAATTTTTGATTGACAATCGAAAATGAAAAGAATGAATGATACACGAATTGGTAAAGTTACAGAACTTAAACATGGACATTTTCAATTTAAAATTCTCCCAGATGGAGGATTCGACAGAAACAAGGTTATTTGTAACAACTGACAAGTTGAACTCCCCGTTAAAAGTTTCTGCTGTTACCTCAGAAATGACCTGTTTTGATGTTATGATTCTGCTGAGCCACAATCTTTTTTTTGGATTTTGTTTGTAGACTTTTTAAAATTTTTTTATAAAAACAGGATGACATTAATGCCCCGGCAGTGGCAGTAAGCTTTATTATATTTTACATTTTTTAAGATGAGATTCACACTAAATATGTGTAACTGACAAGCGCTGATGTTAAAAGTGTTTGAACAACAAATGTTATGGCACTTTAGTTCATATGGCAGCAGAACATTTAAATAAAAGTGGATTTTACACTACTTTTGAATTCATTATTTGATTTTGCGTATACAATGCAATTAATCGCGATTAATCAGGGAAATAATGCGATTAATCACGATTAAAAATTTTAATCGTTGCCCAGCCGTACACAAAATATAAGTTTCCAATTTAGCCCATGCTTGCTATTGTGCCTCATCATCCTGCTGATGTCGTCTAACACGCCTGCAGGACTTTTTCCTGAATGAGATGATTCCAATCTTCTCCCGGGGAGGTTGACGACCTTGGTTGCTCACTCAGTCGACCTCCGTAAAAAATTGTCTGCACCACTTAGTCCACATGTCGACAATCATATGTAATAGTGACCCTCCTTGCATGAGCTCACTTACGTAGACTTGCAGACTTGGCAAGCTGTCCCCCTGCTTTCATCTTGTCCATTAGAAACATGGCTAAACAGTTGCTCGGTACCGACAGACCATTTCAGAAGGTCAATGAGCACAGGCCCGTGGCGCCTGAAAAAAAAGTTTTAACTTTCTAAAGTTAGACTTTTTAAGACATTTGTACAAAATCTTTTCGTTCTGACTGAACCTATAGCTCTTAAATCCTGGCACAGGTGCTTGTTTTTTAGCAACAAAGCAGTGAAAAATCCAATATCCACCACCCACTAAATGACAAAGTCATCAATTGACCAGTGAACTTTGTCGAGCATTTAGCTACTAAAGATATTTCCCTCAGGTGTTGGTCAATACCAAAACTGTGCTAAAGGAGAAAAAAAACATACTGGATTTCACCGGGTCCTCAAAGAGACAGTTCCAAATCTTGTGTCTGCTGAGCAACATATTTTCTATATAAACCTAATAAGATATGGCAATGGTGTGTTCATTTTTTTTTTCTCTCTTGAACCTAATGGGCAGAGAAAAATCAATAGTTCTTGAAAGACAAGCAGACAGGCTTTCCTGTGCTGCGATACGACTCCTCGGTCGGCCAGACATCTGAAGCAGCTGCAGCCGGTCCGCCGGAATCAACCGGCTTCGCCGTCTTTCAAGGAGACTGGAATTGGCACATCTCAGCGCGAGCGCCGACACATTGTCATGAGTGCAGATCCACTTCGGCGCCGCCTCGTAGGTGAATTTCATTATATATTTTTTCAGATTGAATTAAATATAACGGACGGGGGTCAACGACCCACGAAGATCATTACTTATCAACCGACTCAGGTAGCCGCCTGCACCTCGCTATTCTTCAATTACCAGCTGACAGACAGGCATGTGGAAACGGGGTCAAGCCGGAGCCTCCCCCCCCTCTGACTTATATTAGGCTAAATCTCTTTCCTCTCACCCCGGTACCCCTCTCCGGGACTCCCCAGGGAACGTGGAAGAGATTGAGTGCTCCATTGTTTCTGCTAATGCGGTTTAGCTGCCTGTCAGAGAGGTGTTTGGGAACAGCTCCAGCCTTAACCACCAGGCCGCCTCCAACTACAGCGGCATGCAGACTGTGTTTGCGTCTGTGTGTACATGTTAAATTGAGGGTGTAGCCTTCACCCAAATGCTGGAATTCATGAATTATATAGATTTGGGTGAGTATAAAGCACGTGTTTGTGCTGAGAACTGACTTCCAGTTATCTGTTTCACTATTCACCTGCTTATTGACGATTTCTCAGCATTTCTCAGATTTCTCCCTCTCGCCCCGTTGCCCTCCGTCTATCCGTAAAAGCTTGCAGTTATTGGTTTCTCTCCAACCTCAACCCCCCCGCCACCCGACCATACAAATGCATTTAAATGTATTTATCCTGTATCTGCCTTTCCGTGACTGCCAACTCCCCCCCCCCCCCTCTTAAATAAACCAATTTAATCACGGAGGCTCCTCTGCCCTTGTGCATCGCCATGTGTGTGTATGTGTGTGTGTGTGTTTGCTTATTTGTGTCTGGAAGTGACTGTACGCGTGATGGAGTGCGAGCAAAATCCCCGCAGGCTCGTGCGGGGGCTCACAAGCGTGCTCGTGCATCCCTCACTTCCCCCTGTCAGAGCGAGGTTCAGTGATGCCCGGCGCGCTCATCCAAAAATCGGTGCGACCTTGCCAGTCAGCGGCTCAGTCAGCCGTGACAGGGCAACTGGTACACCTGCCCTCTCATGCTGTTTGTCTGCATGCTTACAGCCCTGTGCATGGACGGGTGGCGTTTCCTCTGTCCCCCCCCCCCCCCCCCCCCCCCCCCCCCCCCCCCCCCCCCCCCTTATTATGTGCATCATCAACTGTAACAGACAAACAAGACCCCATTTTGTTCCTTGAGATGGGCTGATTAGCATGATTGGCCCTTTAATCCTAATGACTTTTTTTTTCCATCACGCGTGTTAAGATCAAAATTTTAGCCATTGCAATTATAAAAAAAAATTCTGAACTGATTATATGTCGTCACATCTTGAATGGTTTCGAATTAGGGATTTCACTGCAGAAAAAAATGAGACACAAACACCCAAAAAATAAACCTAAACACCCAAAAGAAATTCTCTGTTTTGCCGTTGAACAGACAATAGAAGTTATCTTACCCCGCTAACGGATGCTGTAAAGCCGTCATAAAGTATTTATCAGGCGCGTATCCCCTTTTTTGCTTCATTTGGAGCTGTTCAGCTGCTGACTCCTTATAACTCTTGAAAATGCCTAGATGTGTATGTCTTTAACTACATCTAAAAATGTGAAGCGAGGTATTCTGCAAAGAGAGACGAAGTGCTGAGCAAACCCTCCTTGGATAAATACAGATTAGAAGCAGACACAAAGCGTCGCCAGGCAGGTCTTACGTGAAATAAAACCAGACTCAAGGCGAAAAAGCAACAATATTCCGCAGCTACGAGCTGCGATGCTCTTATGTCAGGACAGGCCTGAGTAAATCTGCCGAAGGAAACCCTCATCACGCCTTCCATCAATCATTTCTCCACGAACGGCAGCTCCTGCGGGACTTTTTTTTTACCTTTACACTGTTCGTTTCTGTAAACGTCCTGTCTCCTGTCGGGGGGAGACGGAGCCCAATTTGTTTCTCAAAAGAGGCTGCGGGCCCTTGTGTGGAATAAAAGAGCAGCGACTTCATCTTTGGTTGTTGTTTGTCACACAAATAACCCGTCATATGAAAGTGGGGTTGACATCTGTCCACCAGGAAAAGCGGGATCAGATATTTTGCTACATGTTTTAAATTATCGCATCGGCTTGTCCGTCAGATCAGGGACAGGAGGTCAGTGGAAACCCGGGTAGCCGGGTAGCTCAGGCTAAAGCCGAGTTCCACGTTTAGCTGCCTCTCTGGTGAGTCTCTCATCCCACGGAGACACTCTGACTCAGCAGCTGTTGACGGAAACTCATGATTTCAGGTAGAGAGGCAATTAAAGCCAGTTTCAGAAACTGATTAAACTTAAACTCAGAGAATGTTACCTCTAGTTTGGAGCCATGGTCCAGAAACTCCCCTCTGTCTCCTCCCCTTCATGAAGCTGAAATGGGTTTAACTTTGTTAGGCAATCAATCGTATAATGCTCGCTTCGGAGACGACTGAACAATGACATATGTTTTTATTGATGGAGAGGCCGCACTGGTTAGAATGGAGCTGCATTGGAGGAAAGTATATTAAATCTCTTATTAAAAAAAAAAAAACATTTGAGTATGCCAAATAATATCTTCAAAGTGCTGCAGTTACACGGTTACAAAGCCTGCATGGATTATCAGAAATCAGCTCTCAACCTTCACACTGAAACTTTGCGTTGGGAGTTTTCTTTATAAATTCAGAGACGCAGAACGGCTCTTATTCTAACGAAGAAAAGTAGGAGGAGCTCTTCTATTAGATGTTGCCATGGTGAATCCCAGTATGGAAGCTCCACTGATGATGGTTTTATAGCGGCGGTGCGAGTTTAGTTGATGGAACTAAACTGCAACGCCTCGATTTCTAACCCTGAGTTTCTCATCTGCGGGTTTGTTTTGTTAGGATTTTAGAAATAGATTTTGTGAACCTTTAGCTAGCTTGTTCCAAAGCAGGATGGACATCCTGGCTCTCAGATTTCTGCAACCTCAGATTTTGTATTTGGATTTTGCTTTATTTGGTCCAGTTTGTCGTTACAGCCGGATCCATCTGACCCTCCTGGCTCCTGAGATGCGGGAGGCATCTCAGACAAACACATCTGAATGACATCTCGGCTCCTGGACTGAGACAATCAACAGCCTCTGTCTGGACTTGTGACTTAAACCAAGATGTCATCTGGAAGTAGAGGACACCCCCCCTCCCCCTTCCCTTCTAGAGTTATTAAAGAAAGACAGTCCAACATTCTGTGTGCATTTGTCCTCAGCATCTCTGAGGTGTCGAGAACAGTGTACCACTCGGCCAATTAAATATTCTGCATGGCATATTAAACCTTGTATTAATCTTTGTGTATTAAACTCTCTATTGGTCTTTGCTTTCAGTCTCTTCTTGACACCAGATAAAAGAACACGTAAAACGTTTCAGTCGACTCTGAGTCAGTATTTTAACCCAAAGTTTGTTGAATCTCCTCTCTGAAAGAGGCTCCAGGTCTACAGTCAGACGGCGAGTGTGGGGACCTGGAAAGGGTCAGGGGGCTCACGGAGGTGAAGAACAACCACTAATCTGTGGGCTAAAAAGTTGTTACCTGCAGAAATTGTTGAATGAAATTCTTATAGAAATAGCTGAATACATTTCTTGTTCTGGAAAATATCATTTCAATCTTAAACAAAATAAAACTAATCAATCACTGTATCAACAGTTTATTTTTTTCTGTTTTAGAACCACAAAAAAAGAAAAATTGAGTCATCTTATATTTCCTTTCTAAAACCAAATGTGAAAAGCAGAATAAGAAAGAACGGAAATCGAAAATGGTGTTGATCTGTTTGTTTATATGTTTTAAATCCAAAAGAAAAATATGAAAGAAAAAAAAAAAAAAACAACTATCCATCCTGCAACCAGACAACAATGTACCTACTTTTGTTCTCGAGTCTTATGCAGAATTTATCGGCGAAGAGAGAAAGAAAACGCGCTGAACCGGCGGCGCTCTCCATGGTGCTGGTTTACGACTGGGGGAAGGTTTTGTGTGGAGCGCCACCTGCAAGGAACGACCCGCGGAGGTGTGTTCTGCAACAAAAACAAACCCCTCACCAGTTTCTCCTAATTTTCCCAGCATTCCATCTGACAAAAAAACAAACAAATAAGGAGAGAAATAGAAAGTGAGGTTTTCGGTTATTTTAGTTTTCAGTTTTAGCTTCAGAATGAAAAAAAATTAAATCAATGATTCAAGTTTTCTGGGAGGGGGTTCTCTTCCCTCTTTTTAAAAGAGGAAAAAAAGAAAATAAACAGTGCACAGATTGTAATTATCTCTGACAAATTTTAGATTAACAGTCTCAAATAGTACAAATCTGCTCCACGGAGACCCGGCGCCATCACGCTTGCTCGCCTTCGTTCTACAGATGCTCCTCAATCACGCTGCACATCAGAGCACCTTTCCGCTAGCGAAATAAGACTTCATAACGACGGTTTGTAAATTAATCACTGAACACCAACACACACGATTGTTTGCGACTTAAACCTTGAGCACAGACGATGCGGCGTGAAGGGAAACGTGAAAGCTTTGAGTTTGAAATCATCACGGCTGTCCCTGGCGTGTTTTATTTGATTTCTGCTCATTTTCTGAAATTCTTTTTATTTTCCTCCCTTCCTCCTGCAGGCTGAGATAACTGCTGTAGTGATTTAGTATCAGGAGAGCTGCTGAGGAGGAGGAGGAGGAGGAGGACGAGGAGCAGAGTTGTCTAAAGAGGAGTAATAGATGGACAGGCAAGGATCACAAGGGGATGCTGGAGGGCTGCGCGGCCGACACTGAATTGTCTGAATCAGGGTTTCTTGAGGACTCTGGTAATTCACATTTTGAAAATGGCCTGGAGGATCATGGGGGGAGCGGGGAGTGGGTTGAAGAAAAGGTAGAAGGGAGCGGTGGGGTGGGGTGAAGGAAGGCTGGAGGTGACAGGGCCCTGCTGGACTGGAATAAATGGGAAGAGCAACTATTTGATGGAAAGCAGACGGGCTTCCGTTCTGATCCGAAACAACAGAAAAGCAGTTCGGGTTCAAATGCAGAGATCGTCACTTAATGAGCCTCGGGAGACCGTCCAAAAAAGGAGGTTAACGCTGGACATTTAAGCAAGAATTACATAAATGACACCCTTTTGCTCCCATTGTGAACCTCACAAATTACTGAACGTCAGCGTAGAACCCGGTTCTGCTCGACTCGGCTCGCTGCTTACTCGGCACACCTGCTATGAAAGCAATTGCATAAGAGGCCGCGATGATAACAAGTGACCTATCGTCATGCTAATTCAATAGACTTCTGTTCTAACTGTGCTGCTGCAACTTTATTGATTGTAAAACAACAGAGCACTAATTGTCTCTTCAATTTGCGGTGCATTTAATTCTTGAGAGAATCGCATCCTTATCAGCGCTCAGCCAGGCGCCGGGAAATGGCGCTCGAGTCTCTCACAAAAGGCTCACTCCAACGGATGTGCCGTATTTAAATATATACTCACATAAACATGCACGCATGCAAATGCAGGCGCACGTGTTGGCTCTCGCTGCATGTATGCATGTACGTGGACACGTAGGTACAAAGATGAGCCCCCACCTGCTAGAGGACCACATTTATTTATCCCTCCATGACTCGCGCACGTCCACGCGCGCACGTCCACCACTCTTCCTGCTCTGCAGCCCTAAGCTGTGTGAGGCAGAAGAAAGGGGATTTGCAAGTTCACCAGTGGCTGCTGAAATGACTGTGATGCTTTGGCGAGTTCTGCTCGTGTGGGATTTAAGTGGCTGAGAAATTCAAGGGCAGTTTTTTTTTTTTTTTTTTTTTTTTTTTTTTTTTTTTCTTTTTCCCCTGATTGCATCCACTGACTGATCTGTCTTTGGCAAATTTAATACGCCAATGAAAATTTTAAAACCTCAGGGGTGAAAGAGGCTCTTGACTACTTCATTTTAGGTGATTTGTAATAAAGTGTCACCGGGATCAGAAGACACTTTCCGGAGCCCTGCGAGTGCAATTTAGAGTATATTTGTGTATAATAAACCAACCGTGGACCGCCGAATACTTGAGTCACACACGTGTTATACAAAGATGCACAAAACTGTGTAGAAGAAGAAGACACACACACACATATATGACGTGTATAAGATGAGACACATTTTTCTTTCTCCAAGGACATGAATCTGAATTCATCAATGAATCACTGAACCTGGAATCCTTAAAGTGGTTTTTTTTATTCAGAGTAAAAGACCCTCACATTCAGAGGTAAAAGACAGGAAAAAAATATTGGGCATTCAATTATTTACAAATGGAAGGTCATTTGCACATATTGATATACAGCTGGTGTGTGTTAACAGAAAAAAAAGGAATTGAGACTGCCTTATTTTTTAATATCATTCTACTGTTGCATCGTGCTCAACACATTACACTGAACTGAAATGTGTTAGATTTCTCACCTTGGTTGTTTTTCGGGCCCCGCCATTATGTTAATTTCAAACGAGTTTGAATGGAATGAGTGGGATTCTAAATGAGTTATAATGCGTTTAAGTGGAGTATAAGTGTTCAGAGATGGCTTCTGCTGTGAGCTGAACTGAGCAGAAAAGGGTCCAACAGGAACAGTACAAACACTCTGCTTTCGTTTCAGATGTTGCTACCCAAACATCATCTGAAACGAGAAGCTGAAGCTGCTGAGCATAGATATATATAGAGATAGACGCCGCATCGAACGCTACTCCCTACTGGCGCTGACGAGATTTGGGGCCACCATCTTGGACCGCTCAGTGTTATTTGTTTGTATTTAATCGTACCTCACGAAACGAAGAGCAGCAGGAACAACTGAACTAAGGAAGACTACAAAACCAAAAACCAAGGACACAAAACCCCTCAGATCATGACAATATTAAGATTAATCAGACAATATAATGCACTATAGGCTACAGAGTGACAGTGAAAAACATAGCAATAGCATATAGCAATATAATTATATTTCTACAATAGCAATTCTTGTGTCAGTTGTAATCTAAGGCAGTGTTATGGAATATGACTTATCAAGTCTCAGTTCATAGCCGGGTGAACAATAAACATACTGTAGCATTGTTAACTGCCATTAGCTTAGCGTCGTTTCATTATATTCAATATTCAATGAACAAAATACAACCAATATTATAGTAACCCACTGAGCAATAGACGTCTCGTTTAAGTTCACACACGAAATTCACCCGTCTATAATCGGTCTATATTAACGCAAATCTATACGGTACAATTTAATCCATTAATAATTAAATACAAAATAAAACAATAGTAAATGGTGGCCAAATGCTGGATTAAAACATTTTTAACAGTCATTGATCAATGTACATTTGTAGTTTAGATTTAGAAACGGCTAGTCCAAAACTTTCATTTAGACCAGTGGTAGACCGATTTTAGCCCAGACGTCTAGGGACCGTTAGACGTTTATTAGACATTTATTAGACGTCTTTTAGACCGAAAAATATGTTACATCTTACTTGTGAAAAGTAATCCCCTGAGCCCTGCTTCTGATGGTCCGCCGATTGGAGCAGGAATATCCCGCACAATGTTCAGGCATGTTCTCTCACTTGTGCTGCGACTCGACGTACGGTAATACTACTACGGTTATAATCCCAGAGAATGACCGGTCCAAGATGGCGGCCGCATTTCTCCTTCCAAACAGCCAATGTCTATGCTGTTGAGGCCATCCGCTAGCTAGCTGGACAGCTGACGCCAGCAGGAGCCAGATGACCCAGAGCTGGTCGCAACAGCCCGTTAGCGCAATTATCAGTGTAACAAGCCGTGATGCTTTTTAAATAAGATGGAGTGATTACAGTCTCTTGGCTCTTGATCCGCTGCTTAGATGTCAGGTTCACCAAAAAATGCTAAGCGTTTAGCAGCTGAAACGATGCCAGAAACATCCAGCTGTGGAGACGATGTTAATTTCTGCTGCGAAGTCGGACATTTTAACATAGAAAGTGGTTTGGGAGCCAGTGCCCCATTAGTCATTCGAGGAACCGCTTGTTCCCTTTGACCTTGTGCAGGACGTCACCAAGCTGGACGCGTCCCCTGTGTAAACGCCAGTTTATGATTGCGAGAAGTGTATTGTTTAATGTCTGCGTGGCTTCTCACCCAAACGCAGCCCGTGGTCACGTGATCTCCGAGCATGCACATTGTTTCATATTCCCAGTTAGGCGTCTGGGATGCAGTTGTGCACCACTCTGGGGAAATTACCATATTTGGCCAAACATACTCTGCATTACAAAGTTCCCTAAATCTATCGAAAGTGTCAGTTCCAGTCTTTTCCTTTTGCTTATCCTTAAGCCAGGACCGGCTTAGACTGATAAGGAGAGCGAGCCTGGGGTCATCAGCTACTTAGCCTCTGTGGGTCCGTGTGTGGGTGAGAGAGAGAGAGTATATTTATTTAAATATATATAAATCCATATATGGACATGCACATTCTTGCATCTAAGTGTGAGACAGAATGTGCATGTTTGGCCGTATGCATGTTTGTGTGTTAATATGCAGTCTGCACCACAGCCGTTCAGCTTGTCAGCAATGCTGATATGCAGCGGTATTCAGAAAAGCTGTGGGTCTGCTTTATCTCAGCTCTCTGTTGCTGCATTAGGCTTTCCTGACCACATTCACACATTCAGTGGCCGATCCTATACGCTGTAACCGCACCTGCACTGAGTTGGGGGTCACGCAGATAAATTATATGGCTGTTTCAGTATGCTGAAACTCACCGGTGTCTGCATCTGTGCCTTTAAATGTCATTATAATATTGTGTGTTGCACTGGTAACGTTCGTCTACCTGCATTCAACTGTTTCACTTACCGTCAAGCTCTTATGCTCTCATCAGTTCTTCTCTATTTCAGTCTTTTAGATTCTAATTTTCTAAAGCAGTGGTTCTCAACAGGTGGGTCGTGACCCAAAAGTGGGTCGCAGACCCGTTTTCAGTGGGTCGTGGGCCTTTGCCTGGGGAAGGAAATGCTAAAAAAAAAAGTGTGTCATTCATACTCCTTAACAGTAGATGGCGATAATGCCCTTTAATGTGGGTTGATACCCGCCAGTTCACACCATAGAAAAGACCTGCAAAGTTTGTTTCCATATGTTGAGCAGGTGAAACACAGATACAACCAAGAGTATATGAGATATGGATTTTCTTATCTTGAAGACAAAGGTCAGTGATGGTTATTCAGCTAAAACTATATATTTTGAGTTCTTTTTGAAACTACTGCTCAGTGGTTGCACTGTTTTATTTCATGTTTGTGCATGTTGAGTCTGTTAAAAAAAGGCTGAAGTTACTGAAGTGAAGTGTTTTGGATTTACTTGAAGTCATTTTGGTTTTTGCAATTTTGGTTCACCAATAAACCTTTTTTTGTGTGTTGGCATTCTGTCATATGCTAATTTACTATCTACAATTCAAACTGCACGATCTTTTCATTCAATAAATTTGAGAAGTTGGAAATTTTCCTTGATTTGGGTCGCGGCTTGTCATTAAGGGTGATGGTGGGTCCTGAAGCCAGACCAGTTGAGAACCACTGGTCTAAAGTACTTTTTTTGTTTGTTAGACTGTGTTTCCTTTTTCATATAAGGCCAGTTGAAGTCAAAGTAGAGGTTGCAAAAGTGCAAACTAGCAGACCTTAATAAAAAAAAAAACATTGTCAAAACTACTGATTATTCTAAGTTAAGAAGATACATATACATCTAATCTAAAGGAACATTCTGGATTTAAAACAACCTTTGGTCTGTTATTAGATGTATGCAAACTTTCATTATAAACATCTGAAGCAGTTTTATGTCAGAGTGGAATATGTGTTTGCAGCAAAATGACTTTGGCCAAAACGGATATTTCTCAATAATATAGTCAAAATCCACGCACACACATATAAATCTTGCTGTTGTAAAGGTGGGACGTAATGCACAAGAAAAAAGAATCAATAATTTAAATCAAAAACATAAAAACCGCAGTAAGGAGTCTTTCTTGAGCAGAGTTGAGGCAGTCAATTCTCGTAATGGAGACTTCAAATGACTTCTTAATGATAAAACACTTGGGTTTTGGCATCGTGGCGCAGATCGAATCAATCCTCACTTATTAGGCACATTAAGAGATATTGGGAGTGCTGAGCATAACTTAACAACACCCCTTCCAGAAATTTGGAGTGGAAGTTTGGGGGTGATTTTAAGAGTGGCAGTAAAGCAAGAGGGCCTGTGAGAGGCCAGAAGCCCTTGTTCCTTAAACAGACCTGTGAAAGACATGGAGTAATAGGAATAAACCATGCAGAGAGGCGGAAATAAGCAATTAGAGCTTTCTGGGGATGTCTGCCTGAGCCAGTATTTGTACCAACCTCTGACTTCAGATCCAACAGCTTTAAAGCAAAATCCTAAAGTTTTACTTGTTTGTGGAGAGTAATGTTTGAGTTCAAGAGAAAAGTTAGAAAAGGGCAGAAACACCGTTGGCTGCCTTGATTCCCCACCAATGAAGCCATCTGAGGAAGCCCTTGTTTTGTACCCATTACTGCAGGTTCAAACAGTGCAGCTTTCACCTGAGGTGGCTACCTGGGCAGGTCCGGTCTCATTATTCCTTTTGTTTAACATGCAGTTTCCATCACCGGACATGCAGCTGGATACAATCGTTAAGTGCCCGTACACATTCAGACGGAAAAATACTCTAATGGATATTGATATTTCAGCCTCAACCCCATTCTGATAATTGGTGTAAAGTAATAAAGTGGAAAAAGTGAGGAGGCTGAAACTGCTTTACACTTCGGCCTGTGATGGAAGCTGTGAGTCCTGTAAATGGTCCTCGAAAGGGTGTGAAGACATGAATCAGCCAGCTGTGTTCTGCTTTACAGTTATCTATTAAACTGCACTTCAATCTGGTTTGTGCTGCCCTGCCATGATATTGTCATAAAACCTAAAAGTGAATCTGTGTATTTGAAGGCATCAGATCTTCACAGTATGTAAACTACGGAAATGTATCCTGTGTTTATGGAGAATATGTATTCATGCATTCAAAGTAAAACGTTTTAAAGAAGAGAAAAATGCAGTCCGGATAGCCGGAAACTAGGGCTGTCAGTTGATTCAATTTTTTTAATGGAATTAATCGAAAGATTTTCATAGTTAATTTGCGATTAATCGCACATGAATCACATTTTTTTAATGTTCTGTTTATCCATCCATCCATCCTTCATCTATACCCATTTTGTCCTATACAGGGTCACGGGGATCTGCTTTATTTATTTTTTTAAGCCTTTAGTTTGAAAACCAGATTTTGTCAGAGCTGCTGCTTGACCGCAGTAATTTGCTGACGGTCCCTAAACTCCACGGCAGCAGCAGGTACTCAGAAGGACATTCAGTGCTGTTCCTGAGAGTTTTAGCCACACCCACTGAGCTTGGAGGGTTGATGACACTTGTGAAATGTCTGGCATACTTATATCTACAAAATGATATCAACCTGGATGAAATTGGTGCCGTTTTCATGATGCTATTAAAGTTTGAAGAGAAAAAAAAACAAGCGAATGTCAGATGTGAAACTAACTTTACCGCACCCTGCGGTGGAAACCCAATTAACAGCGACAGTAAATACAAATAACCTTTTTCTTGTCAACAGACCCATCTGGGAGCACCTTAAAGCTAAACTTGCCGTTCATAAGACCCTTTTTTGTCGCCATGTCTGTCCCACACGTTGACTATAAATACACTTACATCCCATCATTTCTTGTTTCTCCAAACTACAGGTTTGTCCGTTTACAGAAACGCGTGTGCATTAATCTCACTTAAAAAAAAATAGTGGCGTTAAACAGAATTTGCGTTAACGTGTTATAAATGCGTTAACTTTAACAGCCCTACTTGAAAGTAATGGTGTTAAAGACAAGATTTAAATAAAGTTCAAGTTTGATGTGGCAACAGCAGAAATGTTTGGACATATCTGGACGTGTCCAGAGGTGGAACTTGACACCACTGCAGTGACAACAGTGACAAGTTGATTTTTGGCACCTGAATGCAGGTAAATGTAGTAAATTTTCAAACTTAAATTAAATGACTGACCACCAATTCATATACTGACATTGTGTGGAGGCCGCGGGTAACACAAAAGACACTATATATCAAAAATGTATCACAATTAGGGGTGGACAAAATAATGCTTTATTATTGCATTAATTTATTAATGCCGACATTTATTTTATCACACATTAACGCATGTTGCTCACATGCTTTTGTTTCGGAAAGTCTGTTACTTGCTGGTGTGTAACTGTAAGAAAATTGGCTGGAAAACATGCGGGAACTCTGAAACAGACATGGAGACGGTAAAGTTATTGAACTTTAACATGGACATTTTCATTTTAAAGTTCTACCAGACGGAGGATTCAACAGAAACAAGGTTATTTGTAACAACTGCCAAGTTGAACTCCCTGTTAAAAGTTTCTGCTGTTACCTCAGAAATTACCTGTTTTAATGTTCTGATTGTGGCTCGGGATTTTGTTGGTTTTTTTATTTTTCATAAAACACAGGATGACATTAATATCCTGGCAGTGGCAATAAGCTTTATTTTATTTTACATTTTTTTCGATTAGATTTGCACTAAATATGTGCTACTGACAAGTGGTGATGTTAATAGTGTTTGAACAACAAATATTATGGCACTTTAGTTCATATGGCAGCAGAACATTTAAATAAAAGTGCACTTCACGCTACTTTTGATTTCATTAATGGATATTGCATACACAACATGATTAATCAGGGAAATCATGCGATTAATCACGATTAAAATTTTTAATCATTGCCCAGCCCTTATTACAATATTATATATTGTCATAAATTAACTTTTATTTATCAATATTACAAAACAAAAGAAATTAATGGTAGTCTGTTAAGTAGCATGTGTTTTAAAACTCTAAATGCCAAATATTAGGCCATTGTTATTAAAAATTACTATATTTATTTATACTATTACTTAACTATTCTAAGTAAATAAAACTATGTACTGTCAGGGGACAATTTTAGCAACTGTTATTTCAATATTTGTAGATCTCACTTTACCAGTAATATATTTTGTTCTAGTGAGGCAATCAATCAACAATTAACAAATGCACTGACTATGACGGAGGTGCAAAGTGAATTTAATCTCAAGTTATATACAAAAACAGACAATGAGCTGATGCTGGAATGACAGTGTGAAATCCAGAGACAAACACTTTTAACAATCATCTGAAAAAACAACGGAAACTTGAGATAATTTCTCCAGACGACTACGTGTCCCAAACTCATACGAAGATGGAGCCCGTCTGGAAAACAGGAGTAAGATACCGAACATATCGACATTCTGGAGGAAAAGTCACAGACACATAAAACACCATTATTCAAACAACAAGGTCTTGCTGACCCCAAATGTCACTTTTCCATTACAGCAACAAAGCAAAAAGACACTGGCACCAAACAGTGAAGTATTGGTTCAGATATTACACGTCATACCACCGTTGCTGCATGTTCTCCTATATCCTAATATCCTGTACCCTAATTGCAACCATGTATAAGATGTTTATTTCATGTTTTTTATAAAGATATTTTTATTTGAACAAAGGATTGCCATTTTTCCATTTTACATAACATAAATAAAAAACAGAAAAAAAGGGGAAAGAAAAAATAAAAGAAAAACTAAGAACAAAAAGAAACCAAAACAAACCAAAACAAAAAACAAAAAAAACACAGAACACATCCCCCCCACCCCCCCACCCTCCGGTATGGTAGAATTTTCTCTTAAAAGGCAGCAAAGACAAATAATCTCTTTACTAGATAGTGAACCAGGAGACATTTTGTTCTAAAATATATCTATATTTATGGCTTTTATATATATATATATATATATATACAGTTGAAGTCAGAAGTTTACATACACTGTGCGAAAACACACGTTTCCTTTTTTGTCTCAGTGTCTGAAGTCAAATCAGACTAAACCTCTCCTGTTTCAGGACGGTCAGGATTACCAAAATTATTTCATTTTGTTAAATGCCACAATAAAGAGAGAGAGAATTTCTTTTGACATTTTCTTTTGAATTTCTTATTTTCTTTGAGGTCAAAAGTTTACATACACAAAAAGTACTAAGTCTTTAAACAACGTGGGGAAGCCCAGATGATGAGGTCATGGCTTTGGAAGCTCCTGATAGGTTAACTGACAACACGTAAGTTAATTGACGGCACACCAGTGGGTGTATTTAAGGCCACACCTCAAACACTCTGCTTCCTCGTTTGAAATCATGGGAAAATCAAAAGAAACCGGCCAGGAAATCAGAAAGAGAATCATGGAGCTCTACAAGTCTGGCTCATCCTTAGGTGCAATTTCCAAATGCTTGAACTTGCCACGTTCATCTGTTCAAACAATTATACACAAGTATAAACATCACTGAAGTGTCCAGCCATCACACCACTCAGGAACGAGACGGGCTCTGTGTCCCAGAGATGAACGGGCTTTGGTCCGAAATGTGTGAATCAACCCCAGAACAAAAGCCAAAGACCTTGTGAAGATGCTGGATGTAGCTGGTAAGAAAGTGTCATGATCCACAGTGAAACAAGTCCTGCACCGACATGGGCTGAAAGGCCACTCAGTGAGAACAAATCCATTACTCCTCAAGAAACATAAAAAAGCCAGATTACAGTTTGCAAAGAGACACAAGACAAAGATCTTAACTTCTGGAGACACGTCCTGTGGTCTGATGAAACTAAATTGGAGCTGTTTGGCCATAATGACCAACGTTACATCTGGAGGAAAAAGGGGGAAGCTGTAGACCTGAGAACACCATACCAACTGTGAAGCATGGAGGTGGCAGCATCATGTTGTGGGGCTGTTTTACTGCAGCAGGTACTGGAGCTCTTTATAAAATAGATGGCATCATGAAGAAAGAGCATTACATAGAAATATTAAGGCAACATCTCAAGCCATCAGGCAGGAAGCTAAAACTTGGGTGCAAATGAGTCTTCCAAATGGACAATGACCATAATCTTACTGCTTAAATTGTTAAAAGTGGCTTGAGGATAACAAAGTTAATGTCTTGGAGTGCCCATCACAAAGCCCTGATCTGAATCCCATTGAATACTTGTGGTCAGATCTGCAAAGGCGTGTGCGAGCAAGGCGACTGACAAACCTGACTCAGTTCCACCAGTTCTGTCAGGAGGAATGGACCAGAATTCCAGCAGAGTCCTGTCAGAAGCTTGTGGAAGGTTACCCAAAACATTTGAACTAAGTCATGCAGTTCACAGGAAATGCTACTCAATACAAAGAAAACGTATGTAAACTTTTGACCTTGAGGAAAATATTATAAAACTCTCTAAGAAATTCTCTCTCTCTTTATTGTGGCATTTAACAAAATGAAATAATTTTGGTAATCCTGACCGTCCTGAAACAGGACAGGTTCAGTCTGATTTGACTTCAGATACTGAGACAAAAAATGAAACGTGTGGTTTAAATGATTAAATAGGTGATTAAATAGTTGTCTAAATACACTGTGAGGTCCCGGTGAGTCTGCCAAGGAAAGACATTAAGTGCTACTAGCTACGATGGGTGAAACGATGGTAGTAAGGCCATCATAGGTTTCCGGTTTCCTCCGCACACTATATAGGATCTTTCCAGGTGTGCTATAAGATGTTAGTTCATTAGTTCACTGCTGACAACAACAATTAGGTCCACTTCCAAAACCTGAAACATCCTGAACAAATACAGTACAGTTTGTAGGATGGACTGCACACCAGTATTCCCAGCATGCAACAGTATGACTGGGAGCCATTACATGATCACTGCAAGCAGCTTTCACTGGGGCCCATTATGTGATGTGGACTGGTCAACTGGATAATGGAAATTCTACCGGACCTAGTACAACATCCGGGTGGTTTTCCACAAACTGCAGATTTTCCAGTTAATCACATACTGCATACTACATTTTGGAAAAATCTATATGCTCTAAAGTCTGATTTATGGTTCCATGTAGCAACTATGTACGTAGTCTACATACAGAACCTATGTTGCAGTCACCATTTATACATGTCCGTTATTGTTTGTGTCAATCTGTAAAAACCCTGCCAAACATTAGGCGGTACTGCAAGTTTATTTCTGCATCGCTGCAGGTTGCAGTAGTGCACTTTTTTTTTTCTTTTATGCAACTCAGACATATCTGCACCGTAAATAACGAATATTATGTGAGCTGAAGCTGATAAAACTTGAGCATCAGTGACTTTTACTGACATTGCAGCCATCTACCTTTCTGCCTGGCTTTGAAAATGATTTAAAAGGAGGTAGGAGATACGTAGGAGGAGTTACGACGCTACCAAGCCAAGCAAGTCACATTGGGTTTGGTATGGATCTGTTCGACTCGTAGATACGTTTGTGATGAGGTGGGAATCAGGCTACGGCCCAGCTGTGGTGGATAGTCATAAATCACCTATATTAACGTAGTATGCAGCTCCGAAAATGTAATTTAACACTCTTCTTTTTGCTTAGATTATTTTTCTCTTTCAATTATTAAAAAAAAAAGGAAACAAGGAAGGAAGGGGAAAGTAGGCAGGTGCGTCTGTAGGATTTGATGAACTAGAGAAGGAGCAGAATAGTTTATAATTGATTCTGAATCAAGACCTGACTTATTTCAAAAATATAAAAATGCACCGCATTAAACTGTGATTGTTTCTGAAACCTTCTGGGACAGTTTTTCAGACTCAGCTCTTTCAGAGTCATATTCTGGATTTTTGATCCTTTTAGTTTTAATTATATTTTTCTGTTACTAGAAACAAATATATTGCAGTTTGCTTGCTTTCAGGATATTCAAACCAGAACAATGTAGGTTTGCACGCTGAAATAACAACCAAAGTTTGAGCTTGACACAGGTTTTTTTTTTTAATTCTTCATTTGCATACACTGTAAAATAAATTAATGAGCTCTAGTATTAGCCGTTGCTGCATCTTGATATCCGGGATCTAACAGGATAAGCAGTTCCCCCGCGTTGCCTGACCTTTCCCAAAACTACAAGCTAACGGGCTTCTGGCGCCAACAGCAGAAATGAGACTAATTGACTGAGACTGCGCTTTCCCTGAATTAAAGCAAATACGGTCCTGCCAACAAAAAAATAATAATTTTTTAAAAATGGAGGGACCCCACTAATCTGATTGAGAGCAGGGGACTGCAGGAGAAAAAGATGCAGCACTGGCTGTACAGAAATGATACGGCTTTTAGATGATTTAAGGTTTTGCTTTTATGGTCTTTCAAGGCAATCAGATCTTGTGTGAAGTTGTTTACTGTGCCCTTGTGAATCTTGCTCCTTGTATTTCCGATAATTTACTGTGCATTTAAGGCTAAGTGTCATTATTTGAAGAGAAATATTATCCAGGCTGTAACTAACTTAACCCTGAGCTCTTCAGCTTTGCTATTTCTTACTGAGAGTTTAGACAGAAGCATCATCAGATGAGAGATGCAACATTTAGAGCGATTATATCTGGCTGTCATGGTGTCAGTAACTATTTATGGAACGCATTAATTAACTCAACTGTTTGGAAAATGGTTAAGTCATCTAGATATCTTCTTTATATTCTTTACAGTTAGAAGATTTAAGTCCTTGATAGCAGGGTTATTGGCTTCCTTTAAATTATGCTGTGAATTGACTCATGAATGAAACAATTTAATTTAATTTTATTCGTATAGCATCTGTCACAATGCCAATTGTCTCTCTGCGCTTTACAGAGACCCAGAACATGACCCCCGCGCAAATATCATTAACTAAAATGATAAATCCTGATCAAGCATAATGGCAAGTAAAAAAAAAAAAAAAAAAAAAAACTCCCACAGTGGGAGATAAAAACCTTTCAGCCAAGCAGTGGCAAGAAAAAACTCCACTTTGAGGAAGAAACCTTGAGCAGGACCTGGATCATTTGGGGGGGGGACCTTCCTGTTGAAGGCCAGCTGATAAAGAAAGAAAAAGAGAGGGAAGACAGGACAGAGAGAGGAGAGCACATACACCCTGGCAACAGTACACTCAACAAAATGTATAAATAGTTATTATCCATTAGCTTTAGCACTAAGAATTCCAGCACATATGTTCTGACTGGTTCATTGTTAGTACATGAAATACAGAGATGACTATATAAACAGATGTGGGCAGCCAGTGGCGCCGCCAGCCGGAATCCTGTACTTACTGTGCGTACAATTTTTTTTAAAGGTGTGAAAAAATATATAGTTATTTTTATTGTTTTTGGGGAAGGGATAATACAGATGCTGGTTTGTAATAGGCTAAACATGCTGAGTCCACTTATTTTTTAAGCCAATTAATTGAAGCCTAACACAAAGGCCAATGATTGTCATTCACGTCATCCGTCAGTAAGTGATTTTGAATTCTGGCGCTATATGCTTCTTCTACACTATGTAGCCTACCCCTATGTGGTGATTACGCTTCGGTCCGGTAGTGTTATAGAAATGTCGAAAAGACAGTTGAACCTTTTCCAGGCAATTGAAAGAAAAAGAACTAAGCCTGCTACTGTTACAAACGCACAGAGCAACGAGAATGAAGGCGCTAGCGGCAGGATGGGAAGATGAGGTAGCTAGCTACTACGAAAAAAAAGTTAAGGATATTTTGAAATGTGTTGATTTTTTATGCTATTTTTGTGAATTGGCCTATTTTTCTTTGTTTTCATGAAATGTCTTGTTTGTCCAGTCTATATTTTTGTGTTTGACTCGGTTCCACTTGATTGATCCCAGCCAGATTGAGCTTTATCCTGGTACTCACATTTGGCTATTTAAAGAGCCTGTTCATTTGGGTGATTTGTTCATTTTGTAAGGTGGCTGAAACGAAAACGAAAATGTTCTTGCCTATTGTTGTTGTCTTGCTAATGTTGTGTGAATGTTGTGGAGCTCCTCGACGTCATCTGGATGCTCCGGAGGTGGCTAGAGCAGTCCAGCTCCTTGAGGATGGGGTACGGCAAGTTGAGGTGGCCAGGCAGTTCGGTGTAAGCCAGAGTGTTGTGTCACGTCTGTACCAACGCTTCCAGGAGACGGGGCTGTATCAGGACAGACCACGTTCAGGTGCCCTCGGGCCTTAACAGACCGCCAGGACCGTCATTTGAGGACACATGCTCGACGAAACCGCTTCGACTCGGCAATTACTCTCAGAAATAATCTTCAAAATGCCACTAGTGTCCGTGTCAGTGTTCAGACTGTGAGGAACCGACTGAATGCTGATGGCCTGAATGCCAGACGTCCGGCTGTGACCCCACGATTGACCCCCTAGACACCGTCAGGCAAGGTTGGCCTTTTCTCGTGAACACGTGGACTGGAATATCGAGGCCTGGTCATGTGTATGTCGGACGAGTCCAGGTTTTGTGTTTCCACCAACGATAGACGCCAGAGAGTATGGAGGGCCCGTGGGGAACGCTTTGCAGAGTGTGCCATTGTTGAGCACGACCGTTTCGGTGGCCCATCTGTTATGGTGTGGGCAGGGATCAGTATGGGGGGCCGCACAGACCTCCACGTGTTCCAGCAAGGTGGGATTAATGCCCGGATGTATCGTGATGACATTATTCTTCCCATTGTTCGTGCCTATGCCGGTGCTGTGGGTCCAGATTTTCTGCTAATGGACGACAACACCCCAATCCACAGAGCAAGGTTGGTGCAGGAATGTCTGGATACAGAGGGAATCTGTCGTATGGACTGGCCAGCATGTTCACCTGATCTCAATCCAATTGAGCACCTTTGGGACCAGCTTGGTAGAGCTGTGCAACACCGTAAACACCCACCACGCAACGCCCAGCAACTCAGAACAGCGCTGACTGAAGAGTGGGAACGACTGGACCAGGCAGCCATTGACCGATTGATCCAGAGCGTGCCAAGGCGGTGTCAGGATTGTATTCAAGCCAGAGGAGGCCACACGAGATATTAAAACTAATTGGATCAATGTGCGATGACTCTGAAGTGAACTTTTCCCCGTGTGAACATTTCGTTCTTTTGGACAGTTTTCAATAATCTTTGTTTCTTGTGGTTGCAACTGAAAATAAAGCGTTATTTAGTCATGAAAATATTGTCTCGTTTTTAAAACACAACAAAACAGACAACAATTACCATAAAAAACCAAATTTTAAAACATTAGCCACATTTTTCAAAATATCCTTAACTTTTTTTTTGTAGTGTATGATGCTAGCTCTTCTGCCTCTCTGGCAGTTGCAGCCGCGGCCAGTTCACTCCAAAGCCCCGAGCCCGCTGAGGACACACAGCAGCAGCAAATGGTGGTGAGTGCTGCTGTATATGAAGTTCATGCTCTGGCAGCTGTGCAGGGATGACAGTTACATTATTACTCTGAGCGGAGCCACGGTCTCTGCGTTCTTGTGGCTTGTTTGCGAATTGCACCAGCCGCTGCTCAGGGACTGGCGGGTGGTGGCGGCGGTGGTGTGGTGTTCTGTGCGTACTACGAAATTGAATCCTGGCGGCGCCACTGTAGGCAGCAACACTGAGGTGAGATGGTCAGAGGACTAGATCACCGGTTAGCTTGCCATTCGGTACCCCGAACACATCTACAGGTGGAGGTAAACACTGGGATGGACAGAGTAGAGAACTGCAGGTTAGAATGTTACTCTGGAAACTCTGGCCTGCAAACATGCAGAAACAAATTAGAAAAACGGGGGCAAAACAGCACAACAAACTACAGGGGAAAAAAAACAAAATAACTTTTTGAATGTGGACAACTCGTTACATTAGCCGTCTCGTCACACTCCCTCTTAGAGGAGGCGCCGCGTTTCCACCGTCGAGCGGAGTTCTCCAATAAGATTTACTGCGATGGGATCACGTTTCTCATTAGATGCTGCGTTCAGGTCATCCCTTTCCCTCTCTCTGCCTAACTGAGTGAGTTCACATGAGCGGATCAATAGACGCTCTGTTTACTATGTGAAACAAACGCACCCAGCAGGCCATTATTCTGTCTCGCAGTGGGCCAGTAAAAATGCATCATAACCATATTCCAGCTGGCTTGATGCCTGGAAATTGATTATGGCTTTATTGATACTCACCGTGCCATGTCATGGAGACGAAAATGATATGAAGGATATAATGCCACCGACAACACAAGATTATTTTATTTTTTCCCCCAACACACTGACCCGGAGTGAGGAGCAGATATGAGGTCATAATTAAAATGGATCATGATATTGATCTTAGAAATAATGGAGTGCGTACGCATGTTGGGCTCATATTTAAAGTTTTGATTATTGTCGTCCGTGATCAGCATTCATTAACTTGTCAGTTAAGAACTCAATTATAAATGGTTGTAATTAACAAGCTGTTCGCATGATGAATGGTTATCGTTGCGGTGGGTGGCGCCTGGTGCCGGCAGCAACAGCAGTTTACAATATCATTTCTCCCCTGAGCCCTTTGGAAGATGACGCCCTGTGACCCTCTGCGAGCCGGGCCGCTGATCAATGAGCTGGGTTGTCTGAAGAAATGATGCAGCAGCACATGAAGGCGATGCATCACTAATGGAGGGCTGTCACTGGAAACTGATGCGTCTCCTCCTTCTTCTCCTTTTTTCCCCCCCAGATATTTTTATTTTCCTCCCCGTTTTAAAAGGGATCATAACGGAGTTGCACGGGAAAGTTATTTCAGGCATGCAGAGAAGCTCCAAACCACGGACGGGTGGAAAACCTTCCCAGCTGAATTTGCGGCCCAGAATATTTCCAGAAACGCGGGTTTAAATTTAAATGCCTTCTTTTGACAAAAATAAGTAAATGGTCCTCGTGGTGGAAATGTTTCAAAAGCTTTTGTACCTTATCAGACTACATTAGTGGAGCTACCTTGATGGAGCCATAAGTGGCTGAGTTCGTGTCATTTGATGCATACCATGTGCTAAAAGCCATATAACTAAAAGGCATAGTGTCCATATGTCTACCTGAATACGAGCAAGAAGAAAAATAGTCTCCTTTATGCTCCAGTATTCCTATATATGACAAGACAAACATGTAATATTGATGGTCCTCTTTAGAAAGTGTTGCATTTAATCTAAGAACATGTCAGTCATCTGATGAGACATTAGCCTTAGGGATGCACGATAACTGTTTTTTAAAACCAATACCGATAACCAATAACACACACATTTACCTAAGATCATTACATCAATACTATGAACAAAATCAAAAATAGTTTTGACTTTTTAAATGAACAGATATTTATTTTTTCCAATGAAAAACTATTGTCAAGCCTCTCAAACATTTTCTTAAAGCTATCAAACAAACCTATTTGATATCTCACATCAACTTAAATAAGGTTCATTACTGACTGATATAAAAAATAAAGGCTCCTTGAACTAATGGAAATACATGCATCAAAATTACAAACTGAAAAGGATTAACATTTAAAGAATTTTGGCTTGTGGTTCGATTTAAATAATACCTTTAATTAAAGTAAATGAGGTTCAGTAGTTTTTGTTTTTTATTTTTTAATCTCATGGAGGCTTTAGATGAGAGGAATGAGGGAGAGGAGGGGGGTAGACTGCTGCTGGCTTGCGCACGTTAGCGTTAGCTTCGGTTAGCTCACGTTAGCGCGATTTCAAAACTCCATGGAATGGTTTTACGTATTAAAGCTTGTGCTTCCCTCCTCGTAGAATTCACTCAGAGGATTCATCACAAATAACCACCAAACTATCTTCCTCTGAAACTTTAACGAAGTTCCACGCTGCCATGTTTGTTGTGATCAGCGCTGTGCTGCAGGCTGCATTCAAGGTCTAACGTAAATTCCGACGTTACCTCGTTTGCTAGTCGTTCTTTCAGCCTTTTCTATTTTTTTCTTTTTTTTATGTGCAACATGTGGGAGAATACTGCGAATATCAATTCAAGTCAGCAACTACCAAAATTATGTCCGAGTTAACGACTTGTTTTCTGGCATGAGGGGGTATTCTTGATTTTCCTTATTGAGTAATTGTTTTTTTCTGATTATGCCGACGCCACTTGAACATAACATTCACTGCTGGTCATTCAAGGCTCAGAGGGAGCGAAGCACTGCTGTGTTGACAAAAATATATATGTTATCGGGGCTATTTTGTCGTTATATCGGACTTATCGGGATGACGTCATAATTTCGTGTTATCGGCCCGATAGTTATCGTGCATCCCTAATTAGCCTTTAGTCTTATCCTCAAGATGACAGAATAATAATTGAAAAAAGTTTGAAATAAAAAAAACAACAAAGAAATGAGAAGGACATTAGATTTGAATGTTAGATCTTACCTTATGAGAGGCGGCTGAACTGTGGGAATGTAGCCAGTATTAGTTTGGTGACAACTTCTTAAATAATATAAAAAGCAGACCAAATTCTTTCAGCACTCAGAATAATCATTAGTCATTTAGGGCCCGATCTTCCGCCAAACCTCCTAAAGCCGCTATTTAGGGATAGCGAGTAGCGGGAGGGGCGTTCCCCCGCAAAGAACGCAATCTTCCACCTCCCTAAACCCGCGATCTTACCTGCGCTAACCGCTATATCAGTGGTTGTCAACCTTTTTTGAACAATTGCCCCCCTGGGCTTCCATGATGCTCTTAATAAAATACAACATGCTAATACACAAAATTTACATTAAATCAATACACATGTATTCCATCCTCTGCAATGAGACAATCCTTACCATATCATTGACATCACAGCCATATGAAAAAGATGCCTAAAGACAAACCAGCAGACTCCCAGACATTCACATTTCATTCATTTGAAGCATTAAAATATTTGTGCCATGTTATTGCAAAGTTTTTCTATTGGTCCATATTTATCAGCTAAAAGTAATATAGAGGAATAAAAGGATTTAATAAAAGTTCATTTTTGAAACATATTATTGAAGGTTTCTGATTTTTCCACTTACATGCATGTATACGATATGTTCCCATAATCATGATGATATTGATCATCTCAGATATTTCGTTTGTGATATCATTCTTATATATTAGTATTTGGTTCATTTCAAAGGCTGTGATATTCCCTAATGAAATACTTAACCAATTTTGTAAATTCCGCCAAAATTGACTCGTGACTCTACATAAATAAAAGAGATGTTCAATAGTTTCAGGTTCTTCAAGACAAAAGATGCAAGCTTCAACCTCAAATCTAAATATTTTCTTAAGAGTTTCTGCAGTATGATAATAACTATTGATGATTTTATATTGTACCTCTTTTGCTTCTGGGGGAATAGGCCATTTTAGATATTTGAAGTTTTTTTCTGTTTTACTTAAATCACAGTTTGTTCTGATTTTTGCAAATCTAGAATAATCATGAAAGAAAATTACACTTAAAGGCTTTTCCAATAAACTGGTTATTACTTTTTTTTTATCACTAATATACAAATGATCAATTTTCAATTCTGGCATGATTGTTTGTATTCTTGATTGAGAAAGTGTGTTTTGTATTAAATGAACCAGAGCAGCAGGTATTGCCTTGCATATTTTGTTGAATTCTCTATAAGAGCATTGAACATCAAATTTTTCCTTAAAGTTATTAAAAGGTAAGAAATTTCCATTGTCATCCATTTTCTTTTTTTCTGTTTTCCTATTAATCGTAATTGTTCTGTTATTCCATAATGTGGACCTATGTGGAGTAAAATTATGGGAAAATATCATCTTTCAATTGTTTAATATTTGTTTATGAAATTCGGATAACTTCACAGGTAGTTTCATTGTTTCAAAATCACATTTTAACACAAAATCCAACCCTTCAATTTTCTTAAAAATACTTTTGGGGATATAAAACCAAATCGATTCTGTCTGTGACATAAAGGCTTTTATCCAATTTATTTTAAAAACTCCAACCATTGATCCAAAGTCTATTGTTGTTAAACCTCCTTTTTTATAATCTTTGACCAGTAGTGATTTTTTAACATAATGTGTTTTATTTCTCCAAATAAAATTGTATATAATAGAGTTTGATGTTTTTAGGATTTACATACACCACAGCAGACATCTGAATGAGATCATGCCACAGCTGTACAGACTGACGTGTCTGGCCGTGATTATTCTGACCACAACTGCTGACCAGACATCCTCCGACCTCAAGAGAATAAAAATGTATGCAAGTAATACGGTGATGCGTAATCGAGAGGTAGAGCGTTTGTGCACGTTCACATGTGACATGGTGGATGCACATTTATGCCATTTGGATGCGCTCTTTTACGGCCGACATGAGGGTTGCGCTTTCCGCAAACTTGGTATCTTGCTATCGCGGGTAGTGGGTAGTCTAACCACCCGCTACCCTCTACCCTAAACCCGCGATCGCAATATACTGAGTTTGCGGAAAGCGCCCATTGCCACACCTACAATGTGAGTAAGGGAGTCGGCATAGCGGGTAGCAGCTTTAGTGAAGCTGAAGATTGCATTAGCGGTTAGCGGAGGTTCCTAAACCCGCAGTTTGCGGGTAGAGGCTAGTAGAAGGTGTACGATCGGGGCCTTAGCGCCACAAAATGCAGCCTAATTGATCACAGTTCAAAGAGTGGCAAGTTATTGGGGTCAGGTGTGCCGACGGCAGATTAATGACCAAATTGTGTCCAAAATAATAAGTTAGTGGTGGTTAATTCCACTTAGAAACATCCGGTCATAGTCTTTGTCGACGGTTTAAATGAAAGTTTCAGGTTTTATAACAGTAACAGTAGAAGCTCCATGTCATATATTGGAGAATAATGTCGCTGGGTCTCAAATAGTTAATGGTGCCCTGTTTTGTTGTTCAGTGAAATCTAAAAGAATTAAAAACAACCATGGGGTCTATTGGTAAATGGTAATTTAACGTTTGTTTGGGACCAAAATGCCATAAATCAAAAGCAGCTTTAAGTGAGAATGGAACATGAATTGCATCAATATGGCAATTAGTGGTACCACTTGGATCAATCGACCTACATCAAAAAAAAAAAAAAAAAAAAAATTAAATTTTAGTTCTCTGACAACACAATCATTCCACTTAAGTGATGTGAGTCCCTACAGACAAACAGATGTAAGCTGCAGTTAGACTGTGAACCGCTGTGTTGACAATCGCCTACTTTGCCATAAATATTTAGGTAGCGGTCCACTTCTCTGGGAGCAGAGACCATCAGCAATCCTCCTTTGGCATCTATTGACAGCATTTTATGTGACCTTCGATACTCGACTTGAGCGGACTAAAAACTAGCAACCTGAAGGAGACGTCAGGTAAGAGGCCTGCCTGTACAAATAAAGGCTTTTTTATACACTTTCTTTAAACTCACAGACTTAAAATGACGTTATTGGTTTGTCTGTAGGGACGTCTCCACACTGTTACTTAAGTGAAATGACATTTGTGAGTCTTCAAGAGGAAATGCACCGCTAAAATAAATGCATATTTATAGCATCAATGACTCAACATATATATATCACAAAACAACTAAGTTACATAAATAAGGCTTTTCTGAGAAAAATAAACAAAAATTAGTACAGTTTGTTTAACTGTAGTAATTAATTATTGCTTTTGTTGTGATCGATGTCACAGGAATGGTTTCATGTCTGGAAGCGGTGGTTTTAAAATGCTACCTGTTGCTACACACTTATTGGTCTGCAGCCAAAGACTGGATTTAATAAAACTAGAAATGTTGGAGATGGAGATGTTTTATGATGAATATGCTACAAAGATCTTTTTTGTTTTCAGCTGTTACTCATATACAAACGTCCCGAGGGCATGGATGGAGGTGTGACGCGTGATTACGGTGGTGTAACGTGGATGAGGATTGTTTCTGATGCTGAGCTGAGATGCCAATCTGTTTTTTGTTTTTGTTTTTAAAACAGACCAGCACAGAAGTAGCCTTAGTTAACATTTTTGGTTTTGTACTCTACAACTGATGTCCCCTTCGTCTGCCTCCTCTGAATTTGACAGCTGGCTGCTATATTGACAGCTCTCTCTCTCAGATATCAGCGAGGCAGTGTCTAGTTAAACTAGAAAGCTCTCGTCAAATTAGCAATAAAAGAAAATGTTCATGACTTTTTTCACACTTCTGTTGCCCTTATCAGGATGCCACCCAGGCAGCTACGCGTGTTACCTAAAGCTAAGTCTTTCCCCGAGATCTAATGAACTAAACTAGACAGGTCAGTGTAAAATTACCTTTCACTCGTTTATGTGCTCATTGACGGCAGCGGAGAGCAGCTGCTCTCGATTCGGCAAGAACTGTCGGTTTTCCCATCAGTGTAGCTACTGAATTGAATGCAGCGTCTTGTTTTAGCTGATTCGTGATGCAGCCAACCAACTTTCCACACTCATCCTCCCTTCTCCTGATAACCTGAACAGTTAAAGGGGTCACTGCAGACTCTTTGTCCTGTTGACGCAGGTGAGTCACGCCGTTTCAGCGCAGCTAGCCATCAGCAGGGCAACTGAGACTTAAAGATAATAGACTGGTTTACTCCGTACAGTGGTATTCAATTAATCATCCACGGATGATAAACAACCCCCCTCATTTTTTCCTGTTTTCTTCGTTCCCGTCCATCGATACTAGCATTAAACTAGCGACATCCAGCGAAACCAGCAAAGAACAGAGCGAGTCCGCCAACAACCATGCCGGTGACATCACATCTGGGCTTCTTCAGAGATGGCTATGACCTTGTGCCAAAAATGTGAAATGCATCATTTAAAAACTTGAATTTCAGGTTTAGCTTTACTTCCATACTTCACCATAGATCAAAAACAACTGATATACAAGTCAGTTGCTCCAAGTGCTGAGATTTATGGCCATTTTGCTGTAAATGAATATTCAGATCTCAATCAAAACAGCTTTGACTCTTGCAGTTTTTAATGTAACACTCTTTCCCAGCTGATAACAGACTCCAGTCTTGTCTTAACTCCGAAATGTTCCTTTAATAACAGAAACCAGAATAATAAATAACTAGTGCCTGACTGATGATTTTTCCACAGCGATAGTGAGGTAATGAGAGCATTTAGAACAAAGAAACACCACACAAGGGTGAAAGTAGATTTAATTTCTTGCCAGGCCTCTCACAGCCTTTTCTATGAGCTTCATGCATGGTGTAGAAAGGAACAATTAAACACTTGACATACATTATACTAAGTGAATCATGTTTTAAAGGTTATGGTACAAGTGTCATTAGTCAAAATCAAAGCTTGGCAAAACTTTCAAAACTGTAAAAGTTTTTTTGGAACAATTATTATCAGTCAAATGCAAAGTAATAAGAAGTAAAGCAAGATGTGCACTTTCTTATCGCGTTCAGAAGACCCCTGCAAACCTTTCACGTGGCTTTTCTGAGCGCCCGTGTAAACATTTTATTCCTTAACTTAATAAAATGTTTAACAATGGAGGTCTTGTCAAAACCCCACAAAAGTAATTATAAGTGGGATCAGCTGCAAAAGTTAGCGCTCCCTTCAACTAGCTGCAGTATGAGGTCAAAAAACAGCAAGTTCACTTGCATTCGCTTTACCTGTAACTACATGTATAAAAACAAAACAAAACACAATGTAAACTTTAACTAGATGTAACTGAAGGTCAGAACTTAACAAGAGCGTGTGCTCATTTTAGCTAGCTGTAACTAAAGATAACAAGGCTGACATGGATGACTCAGAGGTAAGTGGGGCGACTTATAAAGAAGTCAATAAAGGGAAAACATGCTGTTTAAGACAGTCTTACATTAGCACATGTGTTTTGTTGCTGCCAGGGCTTTGTGACTGGCCTTGAACGAGTTTTGAAGAAGCAGAGCTGACTACTCTTCAATGCAGTGCACTGAGAGACGCTGGCGCTCACTTTAAAGAGTTGTTATGAAAAAAAAATTTAAATTGCAGTCATACAGTCATGATTCCATCATGTTTCAGGTTGACTGACAATCAGCAGAAAGTGTTATGTATAATATTAAGTGTTTTCTTGTTGAAAGTGTTGCTGTGTAAATGGCCTTTAATGTAATTTACACATAACTTAATTTGTTGTTTTTATGTTTATTTAGTTCCTGAACAAAGTTAAGGTCAGGTGACTATTCCTTACATATTAAGCAGACGTTAAATTTGGTGCTTTTATTTTGAAAGCGCACCACAGAGACCTCAACATATATCCGGTTCTTTGGATTTTACTGGCAGTTCGAAAAGTGTTTCTCCAAGGCTAAGAATGTGACATCAATAGTAGGAGTGTACCTAAGTTACATGAAATGTACTAGCACCTGACTAAGAAGAGGCACAAGGGTTTTTCTTTATTTTTTCATTTTCATGCCATCCTATATTATCTCTGGCTCAAGTTTGGTGCTGTTGACAGTTTCATGTATTGTGATTAGCGGTAGCTGCTATCAGCATTGGCCAATCTGTATTGACGTGAGCCGGAGTTAAGCCAATAGGTTGGTTGTTTTATTAATGTGACAGGGTGTATTTTCTATGTTTTATGTAAGGCCTGCTAAGATTAAAAACTGTTTATTGGAGTAAAGGAAAACAGTTAAAAAAAACATGTTTATTTCATGGTAATACCATTCCATTGGAGATTGTCTTTTAATTAAAATAGATAAGAGAGTAAATTTACATGATTGTTTGTCTGATAAAAGCAGTTAGAAATAATTTAATTGAAGTACATGTTAGGATTTAGAATTAACTCAGTTAGAACTTTAAACTGTTATGACGGTGAAGTGCTCAGTGTTGCTGCTTTATGACCTAACGACTGGGCTCTCCTGACTTCCTGACCTGCTGTTTTCCAAGGAAGTATGTGACAGCATAAGATAACAAATTTAGTTACATCCCAGCTCCTGGAACAAACTCAACCAACTGTGATTGGACATCTGGATTTCCGGAGACAAAGAGCCATAAACTCAGAGGAGGAATGAGTCCGCCTCTTGCAGGGTTTAAAAACAAGAGAGACTTTACATTGGGGTGCATATCCTGGCATCTCTTCGTGGTGTCAAGAAGTGTACCATCGGCCAATTAAAATATTCTGCATGGCATAATAATTCTTTGTATTCATGATTGTATTAAACTCTTTGATTGACCTTTGTTTCTAGTCTTGTCATTAGGCACCAGATAAAAGAACACGGAGAGATACTTTCATACACAGAAAGGGTAACTGTATTTTTTTTTCTCTTTATAGCTCTTATGGTGTGTTCAAATGCTGTGTTCATTAATGGATCAAAGTTCACAAATAAAGAAATATGAACCATCAGTTTGAGAGTTCTACCATCACTTAGTCGGGACGCTACATGCTGTGACGGGTTTTGAATGTGTGTTTTGCAGACTCAGCCATCTTCTATCAAAGAATCTTTTGTCAGCATTCAGAACTGGGCCAACAAGTTCCTGGGCCAACTTTCACCCCTGAACGTACACAGCAAACTACGGCTGTGACCAAAGACCCGCTGAGTGACATTCACACAGTTACAAGACTCAAAATACAAGGAGGATTTGGTGCTGCCATGCATTTAGCTGCTTTAACTGCTTATCACAACATTTTCAAGTTGCAGTAGTGTAATGGGTGTGTGTTTAAGGCGCAGAGACCCTCGGCTTAATTTGAGGATACCCACATGCAAAGTGGAGGGAGGTTTATGAGTTGCAGCTCTAATATGCAGAACTCTCTTTTTCATGGGCTTCAATATAATTGGACAATTAATCGTAAGCTGTTTCATGGGCATGAAGCCTATTCCTTTGCAAGGCTTGCACCAGGTTGGGAATGAACAAAAAGTAGGATCTGCTGATGCAAGTGAAACAAGCCATTTACAGGATGCAAATAAAAACAACCTGAATTCAAAATGATCAGATCAAGACAAAACCTAAGTTAGTAAGAAAGATCCATGAATACATCACAGAGCCCATTTTTTGCTGAATGTTCCAGACTTCAGGCAGCCACTGAAAAAAAAAGACATTTTAATTATTATGTTAATTTTGTGCAATTATATTTGAGCGTCTGAAAAGGGGGATTCTCCAAAGCTTTTCACCAATGTGGATCTAAATACCTACAAATTAAAACTGAGATTCTGCATTTTAAATCTATATTATAATTATATAACACCTGAAAGATAACATCAGTGTCTGGATGTTTTCATGCCTAGCTGCAGATAAATAAGATGCAGTGTCAATGGAACAGCGGGTGTCGAACAAATAGACCGTTGGCTCTGATACCTACACCTCTGCCCAACATTCCTCTTAGTTTTGGATCACATTATCCCCTTTAATTGATTTCCATTCACTCTAAGACATTTAATGACATTTAATCTTCTCGCTGTTGCATAAAGCCTTGGCGTAAACATGACTGATATGCAAGAATTTAGTATATCTTGCTTAAGCAGTAATATATACAGTGTCCCAGTGAGACAATCAATCGGCAGTTAACAATTACACTGACCACGACAGAGGTGCAAAGTGAATTTAATCTCCAAGTTGTCTACGAGATCAGAGAGGTCATTGACTCGCATCACAGAGTGAAGGATGCTCGGAAATGGCAAACGGTCAGTAAGAAACAGCTGTTTTTAAACCATCGCATGAACAACATCAGGACCTTGAGATAAGTTCTTCAGACGCCTACGTGTCAAAACTTAAAGGACTTGATGGAGCCAGATTTGATAATTAGAGCGATGGCCCTCAACAGGCCAGAATCTAGAGGAAAAGTCACGGACTTATGAAACAGCATTATATAATAAAGCCATGCTGACCCCAAAATGCAGTTCACACACAACAAATACGTAGAATTTTTTTCAAAAGAATCAAGCACAAGTTAAACAGGAATACAGGAACGTCTAGCTCTTTTTCCAACAGACAGTGAATTCATAAATATTTTACCAGTTTTTTTTTTCTCTTGTGAAGACAGTCTCGAATGCTAGAGCAAATGTATTTTAACCACAAAATTATTTGTCCATTTCCCAGTGTTAGCCTGTCTCCACAGTAAATTATGTTTATTATCAGGATTAAAATCTAATTTGGTGATACTGTGTGATCGTGTCTACGTTATTGTGTGAAATACAGTGCATCCTCCTTGAATACTGAGACTGTATGTGTCTAGATATGAAAATGATCTAGTCCTCGCTAGGGATCAAACGATATCGATTTTTTAGGGCTGATGACGATACCAATTTTTTTCCATCACCCTTAGCCGATGACCAATTATGGACTGCCGATTTTCTTGGGCCGATATTTGTGGCCGATACTGCTTTTACTCCCTCAGTTTACATTAAAAAAATAACACAATGACACAACAAACAAACATTTATTGAAAAGTAAAAATTTATTGATAAGTAAAAATTTCACAATTTACAAGGTCTTCCAGCAACACAGAGCTGCCCGTGGATGCCTGTCAGTAAATCATGCCGCGGAAAAATACATCTGGGAACCCACGCGCGAATCGGCCGATGCCGATTCAAGTAGAAAACGCAAATATCGGCCCAATGTATCGGTCGACCGATGTATCGGTCAGTCCTTAGTCCTTGCCAGGTCTTTTGAAGGTAAGTAGCAGCTTGGTGTTGCTAATCAAAGGCACTTGATGAATTAGTCATCAGCAGGTCTAAGCACCTCTATGAAAGCAGAGGTTTGCTTGTCCGGAGCACTTTTCTAGATGTATACATTAACACAATAGCCCCATCCACCTCTGTGCCCCCCCCCATGCTGCAGTGTGTGAATGGCACAGGAAGTGGAACGGCATAACATTTTGTTCCGCCACTGTACCACATTAGAAGGTAGTAACAGAGGGGCGAAATGTGTGCTATGTGAACTGGCAATGAGGAAAGGTGCCTAACGGTGGGCGCATACTCCACATAGAGGATGAAATCAGTCTGTCATGGTGACGATGAGACACGGCCAGCAAGCCATGTGATGCAGTGTTAAATTAAAGAAAAAAACATTCTGGGTTTTTAACCACAGAGGTCAGAAAGCAGAAAGCCAGAGACAAAGCTCTCCCTCTCGCTTAAGCCAACCGGTATCTCCTCCCTGCTGAAGCTCCCAGCTTCCAGATGCAGTAACATCACAGACTCCATCACCGTCAGGGAAACCGAGGCCAGCACAGCTGTGTGCGTCCCACGCGAACAACCACGCAGAAACTTCATTATTTATTGTTGTTTTTTGTTTTTTCAGAGCGACTGAATGAGACATTAGGGACTAGTTGCCGAATGTGGGCCATGAAGTAAAGCCAGAGAGCTGTCTTTAGACTCTAGAGCACAAGTGTCAGACTCCGGGCCTCAAGGGCCGCTGTCCAGCATGTCTGGGATATTTTCCTGCTTTAGAACACCTGATTCAAACGAATCGATCACCACCACCATGTCATCCAGGTCTCTTAATGACCCATTCATTTGAATCCGGTGTGCTGAAGCAGGGAAACATCTAAGACTTGCAGGACAGCGGCCCTCGAGGCCTGGAGTCCGACACCTCTGCTCTGGAGCCTTGTGAAAGCACACACTGCAGGGAGGGAATACTGTGCCTTCCTGGGATCACTGTGAATGCACAGCTGGAGAATGGAGGCAGAATGAAGAAGTATATCTGAGTATACCTAAGCCGTTGCTTTCCAAAACATTCATGGTGGTCATCAGTGGATCAGCCATATTTTAAAGAGACATTCTTGAGTCAATTTTAAGGCCTGACAGCTAAAATGTGCCTGAAATTTTGTCACGTAACAGGACAATGACCCGCACATCAAATGTGATGTTCACCTGAGGTTGTATTCACCTAATTTCAAGCCTTGCTGAGGACCAGATGATTATGTTTTTTTCATTTCCTCACTAAAACATTGGAATTCAAAGAGGGTCTTTTCTCCTTTTCGCATAATCGTCAGTGATGAAGTGAGCTAACACAATGTGGAAGTTAGAAAGTGAAAAAATGCGCTTCTGCTTTGAGATTTCTCCGACTACGATATCTTTCAAGAAGTGTTGAAGGGGAAAACAAAACATTAATCCTTCCAAACGCGTCTTTGGCCAGGAATTTGAAATGCAGGTCACAAGTGTCTGAAAGGTAAACAAGTAAATGGGGTGAAATGGGACCAGCACCCGAGGGTTTTGGTTTAATTCAGGTATGTCATGTTAACAAAGGCATTGCAAATCCCTTTAGTCTTACCTCAAAATGAATAAAAAATATATATATATATGTGTGTTTTTGAACACAAAGCCTCTTTCAGGATTATCCCAGGGGAATTTCTCAGCCTCTTTAGGTTTGAATGAAAATCACTGCCGTTCAAATGAACTCCGTCTCAGCGAGTTATCAGTCAACATCGGCTGATCCCGCGGCGCCAGAAAAGTGGCCTTATTGGATCCACGTTTAAAACGTGTCAGCGGCAGTGATACCGGCTGAAGGACAGAAACACCCCCCGGTTGAAAGAAGATGCAACATCCTGTGATTTATCTTCATTTCAGGCCGTACCTCATAGGAGGACCTTATAAAACCCGATATGTTCATTTACAAAGGAAGCCACACACACAGCAGAGTAAACACGTATGCACATCCCTCGCGTAAATCCGGGGATTAAAAGCTTCCGTTTGGTCACAAATTAAACGTGCGTCCTTTCCTGTGTTTGCGCGTGAGTCGGTGTGTGTTATTAGCGTATGATGAGACAGAGAGAAGGGGGAGATTTCTGGCAGCGTGCTAAGTAGAGAGAAGGTTCAAAGCTGTGGGATTTTTTTATTTTTTTTTTTTTCGCCCCCTTCGTCTCGCTTCTTCAGCGTGTGCACCGCCAATGACCTCAATTAGCTCTGCGTCTGATAGACACACACAGAGCATCCTCAGATCACACACATACATGTAGACGCTGGCAAATTTCTGATACACAGTCGAGAGAGAGAGAGAGAGAGAGAGAGGCGATGAAGTGGTGATGAGATTAGAGGAAAGAGACCCTCCGAATGTGGCGCCGAAACATGTCCGTGGTCGTCTGTTTCATCATTTGGGATGAATCTTGCTGCCTCGTGGACAGAAGGAGAAAGAGGGTGACAGAAAAAAGGAAGGAGAGAGAATCACAAACCCTATCGACAATGGGAGAGAGAGAGAGAGAGAGAGAGAGGGGATGGTGACACGTAGTTTGTCATGGATCAAAGAGACTGCGGAAGAAAAGGAGGGAAGAAACAGGAAGAGAACGGAAAGCTAAATAAGCAAACCGCTTTAGTTCAAAGAAGCTAAAAAACGCCGCCTAAGATGGAAGCGAGTTTACACAGGGGGAAGACGAATGAATGAAGGGAACGTGGCGAGGGGGGAGGAATGAATGAAAATCAGAGACAATGAATAAAAGTGTGGAAAGAAAGGAAGGAGGAGGTTGAAGTAAACAAGGAAGGAAAGGTGGGACGAGCGCAGACGGAGCTAACGGCGGAGCTGTGACCTTCATGGGACGAGCCGCTACCACCGACAGGAATTTATGCACGCTCTCACTTCCTGTCATCGGCGGGGAACGGCGAGAGAGCAAACGTGCACAGATACACGTGCACGGCCGTGTGTCTGGCAGGCGGCTTTGATTGTGAATGAATGTAGGAACATGCACAAAAATTATGCGCGGTGTGCGGGCCTCTGGCAGCCACAGCGTGAGTAAAGATTGAGGGTTTTCCCTTCATCACACACCTTCCTCTGTCCTTTTCCTTCATTTCTTTTGCTCCCGCCCTTTTCTCTCTCTCTCTCTCTCTGCTCTCTGCGGGAACTCCATCAGAACCGGCGCTATGTTATCTCAACCTGGAAAAATAGCCAACCCACCCGCGGTTACGAGCGATTACAGTACACCGTATCTCAGGAGGAGCTACAAATTAAACATGGCTTGAGGTAGACCCGTTTAGCTTTAAGCAGGCGCTCGCAATCAAATGTTAATATTATAACATTCTACTTTCACACATAATTATATGATCAAAAACAGTTCACACTCTGAGAAAAATTTCTAAAGAAGGACGCTGGCAGCACCTAGGGTGCAGAATAAAAGAAAAAAAGCTCATCATATTATATAGGAGTAATTGATTTTAACAAACAAGGCACTTTATTAAATATGCACCAGAGGTGAAAGTGTGAGGCGTCGATGGCTTCAGGGAAATGTTTGGGTGAGCAATACTCTCTGACTTCAGATCTCCCGAAGCTGTCAGCAGAAAAATTATTGAATTCTTCTCCAAAGCGTCTCAAAAGTAAGAGGTTGATTTAATTATGGTCTTGTGGGTGTCGGGGCTCCCTCGACAGCAGGGCTGGCGTGGGACCAATCTTCAGCTCCTACACCTGCGCGCTTCTTCTGATGCAGAGAAAATTGCATAAATTACAGTTCATTTTTGATATCCAGTGGGGTTTTTTTTTATTAGTACTTTTATTAGGTTAGATCAAGACAACAATTTCACTTCTTTTGAAATGGCGCGCTGCATTCTGGGACTTTGTTTATTTCTGTCTGGCTGACAGCAGACATGAAGGTTGCCTTGACATTAGCATCAAGTTATTCTGAGCCAATGACTTTTTTTTTTTTTTTTTGCTTTTCTCAACTCTCAACATGGAGCAGGTTTTTTTTTTCAAAAAAAGATGTTTTTTAAATTTCCCACTTGCAACTTGATGTTGTCCTTGAAATATTGATAAAGTAAAGGGGTCCGGGGTAAAACCTCATGGAGGGCCGAACTCTTCCTGACTCCCCTCAGCTGCCGTGTCTCAGAGCCCGTTGCACTTGAACTACCATTCCAGACCACCTGGTGGTGGTAGTGCATTTGTCAACTGCCAATAGATGAAAAAAGAAGACATAAGCAAAGATGAAGAAATAAAAGAAGAAAACCAAATTAAAACTGGGAGGAGCGAAGACGGTTTTTCAGTTCGTGTTTGAGAAGAGACGACTCGTAGGCGAAGGGAACATTAGCCGCCAGAGTGGCGTCGTGTCCTGCCCACAGCACACCCAGTCGGTACAGACAACATTGATCTCGCAGCAGTTTTTCGAGGGCTAGGCCCTGTGAAACTACCACGGTACCCCGCTAGCACCGTCATAGATTAAACTTGTAAAGCAACAACTTGATTAATGTCAAGGACAGTGATCCCTTATTTTTTGCGCTTAATGGGGACCAGCGCGCCCCCCCACGCAAAAATCAAAATCCACGAACTGGACATGGAGCCCTCCGAGCCTCAATAATGTGTTTAAAAAATGTTTAAAAACTGCAAAAAAGTAGTGAGGCACTGCAGCGAAACAAGACAAAGGCTCAACTGTGGTCTTTCTGTTACCTTCACAGCCTCTGGTCTCTGAACCGTAGTAAACAAACCGCTGGTATTCTGCTATTTTTGGCTCGTAATTAGCGGCTAACATGCTAACAACAACAAAAGAAAAAGTCCAGTTTTCTCTGCATGGAACGAGCACTTTATTTTGGCACTGCAGGAACTTGCAACATCACACAGGTTGTATTGTTGGGCTCTGTTGTTTTTGCTCACTCCACTTTTCATCTAACCCCGTTTTCTTCTGCCGTCCAATGACACACACACACACTCCATTACCCATAAGGCCACTCCATTACCCATAAGGCTACCTTCTTATAGGTCCCAGGCTGGCTCACAGCATTTCTTCACTGTGAGACAACGCGGACAACATCATGTGATCTTTCTGTGATTTTTTTAATTTATTTTTTTAATTATATTATACATTTCTAAAAAAAGAATCTGCGAATAACTAAAACCGCGGAACTTAAAGTGCAAATTGGCAAAGGATCACTGTATATGAATGAAATGGCCACATTAGACCTTATCATGGTTAACACCACCTCTGTTGTACTTTAAATATGAAATATTACGAGCATCTTAACTTGCAAAAGTATAAAAGGATAAAATGTCTAAAATGTCATAAAAATATAAATACACAGAAAAATCCTCTAAATGGGGTAAACCCATTTACTTGATCTTCTCTGTTTTTTAATTTGGATCTTTGAACATCCAAAAGCAGCTCACTGGGGCGTGAATATGTAAAAGATCTGATAAATAAGATCAGTTAAAACACCATAACATCATTTGTAAATGAACCGGGAGCAAATGACGGGCTGCCAAGACTGGAGTGATGTGATGATTTGTGACTTTTCTTTGGTGGTTGTTGTTTGAAGTGCCCGTGTCACATGCTCCATTTCCTGTTCAACGGCGTCCAGCGGTGTCTGCTGGAAATCAGGCGAGTCCCGAGCGAACCAGACCAATTCTTTGTGTACAGTGACCGGCAAGCCCAATGACATATTCACGTACCTGTCCTCTCAGGAGCCACGTTCCTCACACTAACTCTGGTATCATCATCATCATGAGCAGGAAACTGGGTTATTTGCTGCTGCAGGAGCTTTGAGGAATGAGGTTATTTCAACAACTTGGACTTCAAACTGCTTAAATATTTTAGTTTTCTCCTCTTCAAGTGACTTGTGAAGAATATTCTGTGGCCGTAGACGTTTTAACGAACATCCTGCAGCAACAGCAGTTAACGCCGTCGCCTCAAAGCTGCAGTGATCCTGGTTCAGATCCTCCCCCGTGCTTCCATCCAAGGACCTTCTCCAGGTTCACTGGTTTGCAAACACATGCTTGTCAGCTGAACTGGTGATTCTCATTCGACATGGTTGAGCGTCGCCGTTGGTCTGTGATGGACCGGCGACCTGTCCGGGGTGTTCCTGAAGACATCATGGACTTGCTCTAAATACTGTGGAGTTTATTGGTGCATGTGTTACATCACCACTGCTGATTTGCGTAACAATCTTGAATACCACTTGATGGCACAGCATGAAACGCCGCCAGTTGTTCTCATCATAAAGTGATCCACCAGGACTCCTAAGACATCTTCTCCTTTCATCTTTTCTCGCTGTCGACAAATGCAAAAAAAAAATTAAAATGCTCTCCAGTAAGGCAGCTGAGATTACCCCATTTTCAAAGTTGCAATCAGTCGATACGTGTGATGGTCGGTAGCTGGCGATGACACATGATGACGTACAATCAAGTCATGGGGGGGCGTCCCAGTCCTGATGGGGATATGCTTCGCTTTACGCCTCAGCTTTCCCTTAGAGGGGGTATCGGTAGGTGCAGGACGGGAAAGAAGTAGGTGATGGGCCGAGGGATAGAAATGTGGATTGTTTTATATAATCGAATAGAATTGCTGCTGCTACGGCTCTTTCAATCAAATCAATGTTCAAAGATGTCGTTTGATGGAGGCCTGTTACGAGGTAGACCGGGAAGAACCGGAGTTGTTTTTACTGCTTTGAGAATCTGTCCGACTCTGGCAGAAGTGATGTAAACAGACAAGATAATGCATTGAGTTTTATTATTCATGCTACATTTGAGGCATTTCTCAAAATGCTGCCTGTTTGTGCGCACCAGCGAAACAGCGACGGACGTCCTGCTGTTCCAGCAGAGAGAGGCAAAACTCCTTTTTTTATTTTATCTTTTTTTAATTGGGCCAGAAAGGAAAAAAACCAGGTTTAGGGAGGGTGACCATCTGCTTCAACCAGTCGAGGGGGGTTGCAGGAAAAGGACGGAGGCACAAACAAACACGGAAACACTAGTTCAGACCTGCTGCATCCCTCAGCTGGATTGGGACACCTCAGCCCCCCACCCCCACCCCCACGGGAAGAGCTGGAAGATGTGGCCGGGGAGACGGAGGTCTGGATATCTCTGCTGAAACTGCCACCCCAGTGAGTGAGCCAGTCCCAGATAAGCTACCCAGAAAATGGAATAATGGCACTTCAGAGGAAAACGCTGCTCAGATGATACCGAACGAATCGCTTGGCTGTGTTCGGTCTCCATTACACAAATGTACTCACTTGTTGTGCCGGAAAGTATTTGGCATTTAAGCTAATCTTTTGTTAATGTTGAAAAAAAAAATGAAAAAGCCTCTGACTGAGCGGTGAGAGTCCAACCAGAACATTTTTACTGGCAGGCAGAATACAGTCATGGAAAAAATTATTAGATCACCCTTGTTTTCTTCAGTTTCTTGTTCATTTTAATGCCTGGTACAACTAAAGGTACATTTGTTTGGACAAACATAACGATAACCACAAAGATTGCTCATAAGAGTTTTATTTAAGAGCTGATATCTTACCATTTTCCATGGTTTTCTTGATTATAACCTAAATCACTTAAGTTTTTACATCAATAGCTATGGCGTTGTACTGCCAAAAACACTGCTTTTATGCATTCAGTGTTTTCTTTTCTGTCTGTTTTAGTCACATGATGACGTTTAGTGGTACCAGGTATTAAAATGAACAAGAAAGTGAAGAAAAAATGGTGGTCTAAATTTTTTCCATGACTATATCAAAATTAAAAAAAATAAAAAAATTCTTCAGTAAACGAGCACACAAGCCAGAGAGTAGTCATGCATTTACGTTTTTAAGAAGAACAATACACCAGGAAACAGATACAGTATCAATAGTCCTAATGGGAATCATCAAAAGATGATTAGCATTTTTGCAATTTACTGTAAGTCTCATTCAGGAGGAGTTGAGATGTTTTACTATAAACCAGGCAGGAAATCACCTTTTTATGAATTTGCTGTTTTCGTTTTCATTCTGATTACATTCAGCTTAAAAACGCTCCATGTAGGCGCCTCGTTCCCAAATGGAAACGCCCGACCTGACGTTTCAATTCCAACGGGAGACGTGCGGTTTAAACCGTTTCAGAAAATCCAAATCGGCTTGAAATTTCCACCATGAAAACTGACGCTCTGATTACTTTGCCTTTGAGA